>CABHPH010140991.1:3684-42774 GCA_902168325.1 Peromyscus nudipes
TTCTTCTTCTTCTTCTTCTTCTTCTTCTTCTTCTTCTTCTTCTTCTTCTTCTTCTTCTTCTTCTTCTTCTTCTTCTTCTTCTTCTTCTAGAACAACTCAGCCAAATAAAATTCTGGTCTGTTGTTGAACATTGTTTTACACATACATCAAACAGGTCAAACAAACAAACAAACAAACAGCAACTTCATAGACAAAGGAAGAGAAAAAAAACTTTTATCTTTGGCCTTTTTAACCATTTCATACAAACCAGCTACTTATAGTACACCCCAAAAAAGTTACTGGAGTGCTCAGAATAAGATTTTTTTTACAAGTTTTTTTTTCCTCCTTTGACATTATAATGAACATGGTCACACCACAGTAAGATCTGAAGTAGGACAGAGAGCCCTCTGAAGGCTGGTTTGGTCTCCCGTTATCATTAAAAATGGCTGACCCCTGACAATATGTACAAAAGTATAAAATGTAAATAAAAAATACAAACAAATTTTCCTTTTAAAGTATTTTTAAGAAAAAAAAAAGCAGGGCCTTGGAAGTTTTGGTTGTTTTTTCCTCCCCTGTTGCAAATTCATGTGGTTTTGGTGGGGTGGTGGAGAGCTCATGTCATGTGTGGGTGGCATTTTGGCGGGCAGGGCCTGCTCCTCTATTTGAAGGTGACCACGTTTAAAATCTGAGACCGGAAGTGGAGGGCGAAAAGGTCACGATGGCCTTGTTTAGCTTTTCCTTTTTGCTGTCTAGTCATCCTCGTCAGTCTTGTGCTTCTTGGTGTCAGCGTCAACACCCTCATCATCTTCAGCTACCCGCTTGCCCGTAGGGGCCTCAGCCCCCATCTTCATCCTCTTCCTCCTCCTCAACTTCCTCCCCATCTTCTTCATCTACTTCATTGTCAGCCTCCTGCTCCCCATTCTCCTCATTAGCATCCCCATTGGCAGGTGCGTCTCTTCCGTTCTCCGCCTCCTCCACAACTTCCTTCTCCTCCAAGTCCTTGGTGGTGATCACGGAGCTGGTGTCCATGGCCACGTCCGACATGGTGGGGCACGCCGGTGATGCGCTGCAGCGAGGGAGAGAGGAATCGAGTTCCAGGACTCTGGTGAGACCTTTGCCGGGGTTCGAAGCGGAGGAAGAGGCGGCTGTGGAGGTGGCTGCAGCCAGCGCGCGGAGCAGGACCCTGGAACAATGCAAAGATGGCTTTTCAGAGCAGCCAGTGGGGCAGTCTCCCAAGTTTTCTAAAGCTTGTTAGGTTGGCTTTGATTTTCCCCATGCCTGATGGTGCTTCTTGTAAAATTATTTCTTGCCCATTTAGTTGGGAGTAGTTATGGGTGACAGTTGGTCAAGGAGCCTTTGAACCATGAAGTGTCTTTCAAGTCATGCAAGAATGTTTCCGAGGCCTGGAACTTGGATGATTCTTAGATGGTTTGGTAAAATCATTTTAAAATAAATTCGTATGTACTATAGTACAGTTTAAAGAGAATGGGAAGAATCTTTAAACTCATGGTAGATTTTCTTCATATTTCTAGTAAAGTGTGTCACATTAGGTCCATGCAGGTGTTTACTGAGAGGAAAGCAATTCTAAGTATCTGGAACATGTGTTGAGAAAATTATACCAGCTAGCTCTGCTTTGTGGCTTCTCATGAGAGCCAGCAATAGAAGAAACCTAGAAGACACGGAGTCCCGGTGGGCTAACCATGGCCCTTGCTGCCTCATGTCTGGGTGGGAGAGCCTTGAGAGTCTCCCGTCCTTAAAGCCTCTGTTCCAGAGCAGAGAGCATCTCCATTCCTGCTTTCTCTGAGGACTTCTGCTTTGCACAGTGTGGTAACTCAGGAAAATAATTGTCCAGGGTGAGTGAACTAAGTCAGCCTTGGAAGTCTGCTGTCTCTACTTGTTTTCAGTGATCTAGGCTCTTTGGCAATCAACACTTTAGCAGTTAAATTGTGGATCCTTTTACTGTTGGCCTCATGATTTAAAATGTTGCTGCTTGTACCTCCTGCCCTCCAAAGCCTTTGCGGAGTGCCGTAACCGAAGCCTGCCAGTGTTTATGAGCTGGGTCCCACCCAAGGTCCTCTCATGTCCCCTTCTATCACTTTATTGGTTATGGAGTGGTTTTGCTTTGGTGTCTTTGAGAGTGTGTTTCTTTTACTCACCAAAAGAAAAACCAAAAGAAAAAAAATTATATAGAGGCAGATCATCCTTTGCCTCCCTTTTCAAATCCTCTTTGCAAAGAGGGTGTCCGAATGAGGAAAAGCTTGTTAAAGTTTAATTTTCCTCCACCCTGGTGGGCTGCTCGTCCTAAGGATGCCCCTTCCCGAAGTGGGGAGTTAGGGCAGGCACAACAACAACAACAACCACCACCACCATCAGGCTACAGCAGGGCGCTGCGTGCATGGCAGGGCACTGCTTTCTCCTGGTTGGTTCTGTGTGGGTGGGAGAGCTAAGTGGATGTAGACGGAACCGCTCAGCTGGCAGGGCTAGCCAGCATCTGCGGCTCGAGCAGAATCACCAGCTTAGTTGAACAAGCTACTTCTGTACAAGGCAGCACCCATCTTCCGCACAGTGGGGACTGTGTACAACGGTCCTGCGGCCACAGCAACAGATGGCCATGGCAGCTGGGAGGCTGGGAACAGTAGGTGCGTATTCTCTCAGGGTTCTGGAGGCTTGAAGGCTGAAATGGAGATGGTGGCTGAAATGCAGTTGTGGCAGCCAGTGTCAGTCTCTGCTGCTCTTCGCCCTGTCCCATCCTCTCGTGTGTGTGTGTGTGTGTGTGTGTGTGTGTGTGTGTGTGTGAGAGAGAGAGAGAGAGAGAGAGAGAGAGAGAGGGAGGCCACAGAGGGAGTGTGGAAGTCAGAGGACAACTCACAGGAATCATTTCTCTGTCCCAGGAGATCTGTGATGTCTAGGCTGCAGCCATCTGGTGGAGAAGGGACCTTTTAAAGCTTTGCCACTAACCCTGTCTACTTGCCAAGCTGTGTCCTCTGTTTTTTTTTTTTTTCTAATTTGAACAAATGGACCAGCAGGGCATTGACGGCTGCTATGGGGGCTGTTGGCTGTGCAAAATCCCTGCAATTATAAACTAAAGCAGGGTGCTTGTGGGTGCTTCTCTAGAAACAGCTAGAGCTTCTGTCCACAGCTTTTCAGATGTGTTGGCTGGAATGGTTAGAATGAATTATAATATGAAGGTGGACAGGCCCTCCTGATTCCCACTGTTATAGAAGCTTCCAAGTGTTTGTTTTGATATGGGCTGAGGGCTCCATAACCTGTTCCACCCACCATTGCCTCTTCTGGTGGGAGAGTACACCTTGTCACCATGAGTCACAAAGTATTTTGTGCTCCATGAACTATTAATACTATAAAAGATGTCCTAGAAGAACAAAGTTTTATGCTTAAATAAGATTTGGGAATCATGTATTGGCTCCTCTCTTCCTGAAGATTAGCAGTACACATTGGTTTATAGAGGTCTGACAAGGGCCAGGGCCATGGCTCAGTGGATAAAGGGGCTTTCGGCCAAGTCTGATGACCTGAGTTTGATTCCCAGACTCCACATGGTTGGAGAAGAGAAAGGACTCCTATGAGTTATTGAGTTGTTCTCTGACTTCCGAACTTGCTCTGGGGTATGTACAACACACACACACACACACACACACACACAAACTCAGGGGAGGGGAGGTTCCTGGAAAATCTTGCAATAGAGAAATCAAGTCAACTATATTTCAATCCAGAGTATCTCAAATGAATTTGAGTACAAATCCATCCTCCATTCTTTTCTGATAAATGAACATCTGCCATAATCCATGGAAGTAGCGTCTTAGCAATAACCCTTGATGACCACTCCGGGGAGTGGTCAAGAATACTGACATCGGCATCAGGCTCAAGTCTAAAATTTGGACTTGCTGACTTTTGGAAAGTTAACTGGATCTCCTGAACCCAAGTTTCCTCATCTGTGAGGTGGCGACTTGCTTTGCAGAGTAATGCCTGAAACAATATTGATGAAGTGTTTACCACAGGGCTGGGGGTAAAATCACAAGTCAGCACATCCGAGTGTCTCCATCGCCATCATCATCACATAGCTCTGGGGCTTCTTCGTGTCTCATTCTCAGGGGTCATGACTCTAACAAAAGGAATGAGTTTGCAAAGCCGCCAGCCTCTGCGAGAATCCACCTTAGTGTACCAAAGCTGGGATTTTCTCAAGCAGCCCAGCCTTCTGGGAATAAACTTTCTCCAAATTGACCCTTCTGCACCTGAGGCACTTATTTGCACCTGTCAATCAGCCATGACTTCGCTTGGCTGCTCATAGCTAGCTTTGCTGTGTGGAATGGGATGGAGACTCGCACTCAGTCTCTGGCTTTCCTCCGGGGGTGCTTGCCGGGACCCAGAGAACAACAGGAACAGGTCTCAGTACACCACTTGAACCAAGACAACTGCATGAGCCTTTTGGTCTCCCTTGGCAGGACTGCCTCTCATTCGCCATTGCTGTCTCGAGCCTTTCCTCTACCTGCACCTCCCAAGTCTCGAATGAGACTGTATCATACATCAGTGTACAGACTTCTTAGCTCCAGCAGCACTGTTTTACAAAAACCCACCAGCTGATGTACAGGGAAAGGATTGGAGGACAAAATAGGGCCCGGGTCCTTGCTGGGGCTGTTGAGGGCGTCAAGGCAAAGGGTGATAGAGATTTAGAATAGGTAATAAGATGCTAAAAGACCAAGCTGTGTCCCGGGGAGTGGGTGCTGGTGTGTGACCGATGAAGATGACTACTGACGAAAAGACCAAGCTGTGTCCCGGGGAGTGGGTGCTGGTGTGTGACCGATGAAGATGACCACTGGCTACGCAGATGTGTTCTTCCACCTGGCAGTCTGAGGTGGGGACATACTCAGCCATTGAGGATACTACCATATAGCCCCAGGATGGCTTCAAGCTCCCGATCTTCCTGCTCCCTCCAGAGTGCTGGGATCACAAGTGGGAATACCACACCTGGTTAAATACAGATGCTTTAGCGGCTAGATTTAAAATGACTGTGCTTCATTGGAGTAGGGAGGACTGTGGGAGGCAGGAGGTGCATACCACTGCTAAAAGCATCCAATTTTCTAGAGACCAAAACAGCAGACACTGTGACAAGCAATTCTCGTGGCTCATAAACATCATGAGATCTTAATGTGTTCTGGCTTGTAGTTACACGGCATCTTGTAAAATGAGTCCTGGGACAGGAAGATCACAAATTTGAGGCCAACATGGGCTGCAGAGTGAGGACCTGTCTCTTTTACAAGTATTTAGTGGTTTGTGTTCTATCATTGGTATGTGCAGGCTCAGCAAGACCATAAGAAGGGTCAGCTAAATGCTAGATTGTGGCATGGCTAGAGGCCACTCAGGAGTCTGATACGGGACAGAGGGACTCTAATAGGAAGGATGTGCTTGAGTCACCATAGATGGTTTCTGTGTTCCTCAGAGCAAGGGCTGTGGACACAGACACACACATGTTAGAGCAAACTGCAAGTGGGGTAATGGTCTGAATGCTACAACTTGCTCTAGCATTGGAAGAACCCCTTCCTCTCCCACGGTTAGACCACTTTCCCAGCCTCCTTCACAAGACGGCACAACCTTTGCGTTAAATCTTGGCTGCTGGGGCCCAGGCTTATTGGATAAGTGCTCTCTCCAGACAAGGTCCACACGTTGCTCACATGTGAGTCTCCACTCTTTCTCTCTATTGTCTAGATGCTGCTGTCTGAGGACACACTGGACCTAACAGGGATTTTCAGACCTATTTTTTTTTTTTTTGGTTTTGGTTTTGGTTTTTCGAGACAGGGTTTCTCTGTGTAGCTTTGCGCCTTTCCTGGAGCTCACTTGGTAGCCCAGGCTGGCCTCGAACTCACAGAGATCTGCCTGCCTCTGCCTCCCGAGTGCTGGGATTAAAGGCATGCGCCACCAACGCCCGGCTTCAGACCTATTTTTTACCCTCACCTTTCAAACCAATTAACTAGGTCCCGAGCCTTGCCAAGGTACGTGGTCAGCCTCTATGAAATGCACACAGATAGATTCTGTAGGTGTTTGTAGCTCAGCTCTCTTCCAGGTGACTCCTGAACTTCCATGGGCTCTCCATCTTGCCCTTCATCTCATCTTCTGTTACATTATGCATGTGGGCACATGTCTGCACATGTGAGTGGAGGTCAGGGGACAACCTGTAGGGCTGATTCTTCAGTATCCCTCCCTCCCTCCCTCCTTCCTTCCCTCCCTTGTCATGGTCTCTCACTGGCCTGAAGTCCACCAAATAGCCTGAGTTATTAACCCCAGGGATAAACTTGTCTCTCCTCCCCCAGCACTGAGACCACAAGCACAAGCTACAACACTTGGCTTTTTAAACACGAGTTCTAGGAACCCAACTCAGGTCCTGAGCTATCTCCAAAGCACCTGCCTCCTTCACATTGCTTAATTGTCTTTTGTTGTTTGTTTTCTGAGACAGTGTCTTGCCATGAAGCTCGTTTTGTCCTTCAAGCTCACAATTCTCCTGCCTCAGTCTCTTAGATCTTGGAATACAGGGGTGTAACCCCCATGACCAACTTTTAAAAATTACAATTTATTATTGTATGTGTGTGTATGTGTGCTACATTCTATCAGCCCTGTGCCTCTGAGAAACCTGACTAACGAACCAACCAAGCCTGCTGGGTTGTCTTCGAAATCATCGCTGGAGAAGCAAGACTTTGGAAACAGCCACTTCACTGTTTGGGATGCTAAGCACAGAACATATGTGGAACGGCTCTGCTTTCCATCAGCTGCACAGCCAAGTAGGAAAGGAAGACTGTATAATATAACAGGACGTGGACACTCCTCTCAGCTATGCCCAGGAGCCGCTTGTTTACTTTCATCCCGGCTGGAACCGAGCTGGGCAGCCAGAGGCGTGCTCATCGTGCGGTCAAGTGCACCGTGGAGTCGGACGAGGAGCAGTTCTCCCAGCTTCCAGTGTCCCATTTAATGTCTGTCTGCAATTCTGCTGCTCTTCTGGATCAAGTGTAAAGATTTTGTCATCTCAGCCTTTCTAAGGAAGTTTCTAAAACAGCATCCATCTGTGGCCATAAACTTTACTTGGAGGCTAGGAAACAGCTTGGTTGATAATGAGGATCTGAGTTCAATCCCTAGAGCTCATGGGTTTTGGTTTTTCTTTTTTCCGAAGGCTGGGTATGGTGGTGTCTACTAATAACCCAGAACTGGGGAGGCAGAGACGGGAATTCGTGATGGTCAAGGGCCAGCCAGCCTAGCCAAACTGGTGAGCTCCAGGCCAGTGAGAACTCCTGCTTAAAGAAAGGTAGATGGTTGCTAAGGAGACACCAGAGGTGGTCTTCTGCTCTTCATGTGCACACATGTACCCCTGCCCCCAACACACACACACACACACACACACACACATACACACACACACACACACACACACACACACACATGTCACTTTAATTTGGCTTCTTTTCCAAAGATCAGTCAAGAGGAATTCGGAATGCTGTTGCCTTTTAAAGCTCTATTTCCACGAAGTAAAAGGAGCCACAGTGTCTCGGAGGCTCTGCCCTGTTAGGTGGATCCCACCAGACTTCTGGGTAAGTATGAGGAATGCTTTCACACCAAATGTGACCATTAGAGGGAGCCTGGGTCTCGTGCAAACCCTAGACACATGGGGGAACCACGTGACAGAGGAGCAGGGCACAATTCTTTTTAATTTTAAATTTTACTATTACAGATGTGTCTGGAAAATTACATCTCTCTTTCCAGAGGGTTCACAAATGAATCTACTGCAATATAGGGCTCTTAAGAAACAGTTACTAAAGTTTCTGCTCCGTTTGGGCATAAGAATTATACTTATCATTAACAATAAAATGAAGCAAATATGCCTAGGATGGGACCGAGGAGTGTGTAACAGTCTTTGCGTTGTTGGTGTATCCCGGGGCCAATCGTGGGCTGAGTCTCTGGGTCTACAGACTGGGAGGGTGGTGGCAGGGCCCCTGTGCTCAGCGTGGAAGAGTCTGCAAGCCAGAGCGGCCCTCACCAGGACCCAGCCCCGCCGGACTCTGGTGATGGATTCCCCGGCTTCAGCACTGGCCTCACACAGGCTAGGTAAGCACTCTACCCCAGAGATCCGCCAGCCCGGAAGAGATCTCTTCACCAGTTTCCCTGCGTGTTCCTAATAGCGTGGGTTTTGTGAGCTGAATCAGGATGAGGGAGCTGGTGTTGTGGTTGTGCCAGTCTTCATGGGGGCGGGGTGGGATAAAAACAGCTCCTCACCCCAGTGTCCTGCTGTTCACAGAAAAAGATGCTTGCGGTTCACAAGACCTGTATGCGCCCAAGTGCGGAGCAGTGTGTTCAGAGCCGGGCTTCTAGTTCTCCATTAGTGGAGAGCGTCCAGCTGTTTGGGGTAGCACGGGACTTGTTCAGGAGACTCCTGGCGTGCTCATGTCCTGCTTGTGCAAAGATGGAAGAAACTGTAGAAAGTCTCAAGCTAAACAGCAGAACAAACAATAGCCGACCGATCATCAACCCCTGGAAGATGGTCAGTAGAGAGGCCGGGCGCAGTGCGAAGATGCCGCTGAAACACAGACAGCGAAACTGCACAGGGTGGAAACAGGACAAAGACGGCGGTATTGCCAAGTGGAAGGAGGAATTTGTGTGCTCCTGATGTCCCCAGCTCCAGCCATTGGTCAGATAACTGCAGGTACAGCCACGGCTCCTGGCTCGGACAGAATGCCAGGCTTTTCTCTTCAGATCTTACTTATGGGAAGAGAGACCAACGGGCTGTTCGGAGACTCACTCCTCTGCTGCAGTTGCTGAGAAGGGTGGCAGGCTCGGCCCTCCCCATCTCCACTCTGTCTTCGTGTCTCACAGCCTTGCTCAGAGCCTCTCAACACACAGGATCACAGAACCCTGACTGCCTGAAAAAAAAAATCCAGAAAAATGAATAATAGTCTTCAGAATTCTGCCCTCCTTATAGTAACCTGCCTTCCTTATTTCATCATCATCATCACCATCGTTATTATTTTTTGGTTTGCTTTTTGACAGGTCTCAAGATTGCTATGCAGCCAGCGAGGACCTGAACTGATCCTTCCACCTTCCCCTCCCAAACACCGGCATTGCAGGAGTTAGCCACTCTGTCTGGTTCAACTCGTATTTATTTGTTAAATTGGATTTTAAGAACCAGAGAGCATCTCAGCAAAGAGTGCAGCACTTCTTGTGAGCACACTGTGGTTTTACAGCTCTTAATCAAAATTCAGTATTTTCTATTTTTCCCTTTCGGAGAAAGTCCCCTGTGCTCAAGTGTAGACCACCCAGGGTGTGTCTTGGCTCTTTGAAGCCTTTGGGGTGTATTACAAGAGCCTAGTCATCATCCTGGCTTAGACTGAAATGTCTTTCTCGGTACATTTTGGCTGCCCTGTCAGTGGTAGAATATATTATAATATGGATCACCTCCATTTCAACCACAATCTTCCCCTGCCCCCCACCCCCACCCCTGCTGGCCTGTGTGATGAGAAATCAATAGCATTGTGTTAAACTATTAGAAACCTACAAATTTGCTTTGTACTTTTTATAATTTTCCATATTAGCAACTTAAACTCCTACTAGAGTGTTGAGTAAATTTAGTCTTAGTAGGTGTGATAGTTACAACTGATTCTCAGTTTGACAGGATCTAAATCACCTTGGAGACAAGCGTCTGGACAAGCCTGTGAGGGATCATCTAGATTAGCTTTGCCTCTGGGCATGCCTGAGATGGGCCACCTTGATTGGGTTGGTTTAGGTGGGAAGACTCACCTATACTGGTGGCCCCATTCCCTAGGCTGCAGTCCTCGACTGCACAAGGAGAAAATCAGCTGAGCAGCCGCATTCAACACCCTCTGCTTCCTGCCTGCAAAGGAAATGTTCCTAGCTGCTTCAAGCTCTCGCCTCCATGACGTAGCTGGCTGGACCTCCTACCTCCAGGACATCCCACCGCAATGGATTTCACTCTTAAATTAGGAGGCAAAAACAGCCCCTTTCGCTCTTATGTAACTTATGTCAGGGCATTTTATCACAGCACCAGGAAAAATAACTAATACAGCAGGATATTGAAGAGGGTCCTGCACAGACTGGGGTCAACTCATTTCTGCACAGTCAACCTTTTCTTGAATGACAATGAAGATGGTTCTGGAGTTTGGATCTTTACCTTTAATGGGCGGGGCATGTGCAGAGCAGGCATGTAGCCAGAGGGCACTGGAAATCTGAGCAGGTCTGAAGCTTTGGGGACCCATCTGTGGCCAGTTGTCTGTTGCTGTAATAAAATAACTGAGAACATCAAATCAGATGAGGAGTGCTTATTTTGGTTCATGGTGTTGGCCAGTGTGTGAGGGAGTAATTGACAGATGAACATTAATTCCACACTTCGTTTACCACTCACCTCATGGTGGCTAGGAAGCCAAGACAGAAAGGAAGGGGCCAGAGTCTCAGTAGCTCCTTCAAATGCGTACCCCTACCCATGGTGATCTCCCTTTTCCTGGACCTCACCTCCTAAAGATTCTAAAACTTCCCAGTTGAACCACAGGCTGGCGAGCACACCTTGGACACAGGGCATTTGGGGGCCATTTAAGACCCAAAGTATCACACTGGCCCAGAACACAGAGACACTTGATTCACACTGTGCTGTCTAATACCAGAAAGAGAGATGAGAGCACATTGATGTTGAGGGGTAGGGAAGGTGGACTGTAGTGAAGACATTATTAGTCTCTGTGGCTTTCTGTCACAGGGCCAGAGTCCCAATGGCAGGCAGGTACCTAGGTCAAGTAGAGTCACTGTCCTGATTGATCTCTATGCCCTACTCCTTCTCATGAGCATGGAGTGGTCCAAGAATGTAGTACATACACTCCATTCCCAGTGAAGCCCAAGGTTGCATGAACATTTGCTCCCTTAGGGACGGCTGAGTGATCCATGGCTGCCTGGATGACTTGGCTGGACTCCATCTGTGGGCATGGAGGCAGGGTCTTTCCTGGGTGGTCATGTCAAGTGATAGTCAAGAGAGAACGTTGTGGTAATAGGACCAGTTTACAAGCAAAGGTGTAAAGATCTATAATGAATACCTTTGTTGGGATTGGTAGTATTAATCCTGTAATTACAGCACTTGTGAGGGGCAAGTAGACAGACTGGGAGTTCAAAGCCACCCTCAGCTACACAAGAGAGGCCTTGTTTCAATGCTCCCCTCCAAACAAACAAAACTTAAAAAATACTAAAATTAGTAATTGGAGAACAGACTGGAAATTTTGTGGGAAACAGCAGTGTTGACAACATTGTCTAAAGGTGAGGATTCCAAAACAAAGAGAGAAAAGGACAGCGGAGGAAGGACCGTTCTTTTCTCACATCCCCCTGAAATCGCAGGACATTTACTGTTTAGCTTCTGTCTTCCGGTGCACACTGTCTCCCCTGTTGTTGAGAGGGTACATGCCTCATATGCATTCAAGTAGATTATAAGTGATTGAGCATTAATTCCATCCTTCACTGGTTGTCCTCTGTTTGGAGCGTAGGCCTCAAAATGCACAGGAAGCTTTCTGAACACTTACTTTTAAAGAATGCTAATCACATTTTTATTTGTTTACCATATGTATGCATGCACACATATACACACACACTGTGTGGAAGTCAGAAGACAGTTTGCAAGAGTCACTTCTCTACTTCCACTGTGGGGTCTGGGGATTGAACTCAGGTCATCAGGTCTTTAGGTTTGGAGGCAAGCACCTTTACCCACTGAGCCATTTTGTCATCCCACAAACACTTTCCCATCTACTTAGAGAATGAACCAACCTCTACCCACAACCCTTTCTTTCTCCTCTTTGGCTTCACCTTCCTTCTGTGACTGCCGCTCCCCATCTTGGATCCTGGATCACTGGTAGAAGAGGGAAAAGAACAATGTTGGAAGAGGTCCTTTTCAGGATGCAAACAAGGTTAAATCTCCCAGAACCCCTTACAAGGGTCACGAGGCTCAGCAGTCACTCCTCTACTCTGAGTGACAGGTTGTTTGTGAGAGCTCCTGGGCTCAGTTTCCCCACGTGTGTACTGGGTTATTAGCACCTGCCTCTCCCTCCCACAGGAACAACATAGGGTGATGCTGGAACACGCACCTTGGTCTTCAGATGAAAGCCATATATAAACCCCAGCTGTTATTATAGGCTGTGGCCTGTGGGAGGGGGCATGGAAGCTACGGTGTTGAAAAGTGCAATGCTGGACCCAGGGACTTCTTGGCACCAGGACCTGGGAGCAATCTGTGGGAATTAAGATCTGTACATTAATTAAAGGACTTTTAAAAAGAAAATCAGCAGTTACCCCAGAGAAAACTCTAGAATCCCTTGAAAAATTAAAAATGAATGCATACAGTAACTTCTCTTGTTTTTGTTTCTTAAGTTAAAATAGTACAGAACTCTCACGATGAAAGCCACATGTCCTAACTCGTGTCCCTCCCCCGGGGCAGGCCCTGTCAATCTCGTGCCCTTTGATGCTAATTGCCATGTCTCTACATACACATTTATGTAGGTAACTTTTGAATGGTCCAGTTTAGATATTGGCTGTCGAACCTCCGCCCTTGTTTAGTAAGCATATTAAAGTCATATTATCCTGTCCCCTCAACTATTTATTTTGATTAGGTAATTTTCATTTCTTTTTCGACTTCTTTGAAGTTTCCAGTCATTTCTTGTTCAATAGTCAGCAGTTTGTTTGTTTGTTTTTTTTTTAAATCTTGAGGGATGACAGCATGTTCATCTCGACTTGCTCTAGGCGCTCCTTTTCGCTTTCTGCCTCCCATCATCCATCACTTGGACTACTACACTGTCAAGGATGGTGACAGTCCCATCCTGATCTGAATCCTAATTGTGTTCTGTGCTTTGACTGGGGCATTGGTCTAGGAGCTGCAGGGCACTGATTTGTTTTGTTTTGTTTTTTATTTCACCCTGGTCTTTCTTTTTTTTTTTCTTTTTCATTTTGTTAATTCTTTTCTCATACAGTACATCCTGACCATAGCCTCTGCTCCCTCCACATCCCCCCCCCCCCCCCGTTACCTTCCCCAACCTCCCCTCTCCCCCAGATCCAGTGTTTCTTCATTTCCCTTTAGAAAAGAGCAGGCTGCTGAAGAACATTTTAAAGAATTTAGCAGGGTCTAGTTTTGTTCCACAATCATGTTTTCTTTGGGGGGTTTTCTCACAGTCTCAAATTCCCTTTTAATTCTGGCATTTAAATTAATGATGACAGCAATGACGACGACGACGACGACGATGATGACAACTATTGTGTGTGGGCGTGCACGCCACATGCCATAATGTACATGCAGAGGTCACAATTTTATGGAGTCGATTCTCTCCTTCCCCTCACATGGGTTTCAGGAATGGCACCCAGCTTGCCAGGCTGGCACAAGTGCCTTTTCTAGGCAGTCTGGCAGGTTCTGGCACTGCTGGCTGTTTTTTTTTTAATTTATTTATTTTGAAGACTAGGACTCAACAGGCTTCCTCAAATGTTTTTCTTTCTCCCTGATGCTGCACCAGAAACTGCAGTCATCCAGAATTTTCTCACTACTTCAGTATTTCAGAATCCATATTTCTCTCATTCTTAATTTTTTCTCCAATAGCTTGCAAAAGTTTATATTAAAGATAAGTTCTTGGTTTTGAATCTTCAAATTTTATGTTCAACCTTTGTGATAATTTGTCAGGGTGAAGAATTCACAATTGTAAACCCCTCCTCCTCCAGATGCTGGAGGCTTTGTAGACACCGTCTAGTTGCTGGAGGCTTTGTAGATTTCCCTCCAGATGCTGGAGGCTTTGTAGACCCCCTTCCAGATGCTGGAGGCTTTGTAGACCTTCTCTGAATGCTTAAGGCTTCATTGCACTGTCTTTTAGCTTCTGGTTTCATTAGTGGGCAGTGACCTGCTGTTGAAACTTTACATGGATGTGTCTTAGTGTGAGCACTTTGTTGTACAAACTTGGACATTTTCTTCTCTCTCTCTTTCTCCTTCCCTACCTTCCCCCCTCCCTCCAGGACCCATGTTGGCAAACACTGTACCACCAAGCTATCTATCTCCTCAGCCCTGGGTGAGACGTCTCAATTTAGAAATGTTTAGTTTTTAGTCTGTGGTAACTTCTTTCACCACTTTTGTTGATAATTTTCTTTTTTTTTATGTTTCTTCAAAATGAGCAGATTGTGTCCCACCAAAATCCACTGATGAAAGCCTTAACCTCAGACCATGAGAATGTTTGGGGCAAGGCCTCTGGAGAAGGGATTAAGTTAAAATTAGTCCATTAGGGTAGGAAAAATTTCAATTGGATTGCTGTCTATTAGAGAAAGAAAAGTTTTACATATATAGAGAGACAACACACAGACAAAAATCATGCATGAGGACACAGCCAAACTCAAGAGTTCCTAGGAGAAGCTAAGGCTGCCATATCTTGATTTAGGAATTTTGTAATGGTGAGAAAATACGTTTCTTTTACCTAAACCCCCACTGTATTATTTTGTTATTGAGGCCCTAGCAAATAGTCCACTGGTCAATCAAGTGATATAAGCAAACCTAAGTCAGCTCATCTTACATGGGGAACTTGCTGGTTTCCTGTGCTAGCTGGTTTTATGTTGACTTGACACAAGCTATAGTTATCTGAAAAGAGGGAACCTCAATTGAGAAAATGTCTCCATAAGATGCAGCTGTAAGGCATTTTCTCAATTAGTGATCAATAGGGGAGGGCCCGGACCATTGTGGGTGGTGTCATCCCTGGACTGATGGTCCTGGGTTCTATAAGAAAGCAGGCTGAGCAAGCCATGGAGTGCAAACCAGTAAGCAGCACTCCTCCATGGTCTCTGCATCAGCTGCTGTCTCCAGGATCCTGTCTTGCTTAAATTCCTGTCCTGTGCTGTGAGATGTCTTTCTGTATGCTGTGAATATGTGTTGCTCTGATTGGTTCATAAATAAAGCTGCATTGGTCTATGGCAAGGCAGCTTAGAGGCAGGCAGAAATCTAAGCAGATAGACAAGAAGAGAAAGGAGAGGCAGGGAGATGTCATCCCACCATCCAGGGAGCAGCAGACAATAGCACACAGGTAAAGACACGAAACATGTGGTGACATATAGATTAATAGAAATGGGCTGAGTTTAGTTATAAGAGCTAGCTAGCAAGAAAATTGAGCCATAGACCATGCAATTTGTAATTAATATAAGCCTCTGTGTGTTTATTTGGGTCTGAGCAGCTACAGGACACAAGAAAACTTCCAACTACAGTCCTGGCTTCCTTCAGTAATGAACAGTAATATGGAAGTGTGAGCCAAATAAACCCTTTCCTCCTCAGGTTGCTTTGGTCATGGTGTTTCATCATAGCAATAGTAACCCTAACTAGGACATCCCATATCCAAGAGGTCAGGGTTGGAAGAGCTGGCTGTCACCACTGCTAAATTTAGGGGCCTAAGCAATGTCATTGGGGTGTAGTTTCCTTCCAGATCTCTGCTCTGTGGTCCACTTTCCATCCTTACTCACAGGATCTAAGTGTTGTACTCAGAGTCCCCCAAAGACCACCAAGAGACCAAATCCAATGCAAAAGCAAAGAGTCTTTTTATTGTTTCGAGTTAACTCGGGACTCTCTGTCCATCTGATGCAGCAGCAGAGCAGGAGAGACCCCAAGTAGCAATGGGGCAGGGTTTTTATGGGGGTAAAGCAAGGAGAGGTCTTGAGGTCTACAGACTACATAGGAACAGACTCAGGATTGGTTCATGTGAGTGGCAATCATGTCAGTAACTTTTAATTGGCTAGGTGAGTTGGGGGTTATAGTTATCCATTTTTGGGCAGGCCTGGACAAGTCCCAGGCTTTGTCCTTGAGCTGCCATTGAGGCTGGCTGGCCTAGCATGTATTGACTGTGGGGCTGACTCAGTGGCCCAGGCTTGGTGCATCCTATCTCCCTGTACCTGCTGGCAGGGGCATCAGTGATTAATTATCTTTTGTTCATGGCCCTTCCAGAAACTGCTTGCTTAGTCTTAAGAAACTGAGATTGAGGCCTGATCTCTGAGAGAGGACTGAGCAGCCTGTTATAGTGTCTGCTTGGTCCTTTCATTCCTCCCTTGAGTAGTATATCATCTCCAATCTTAGAGATGCTTCTTTTTGGTAAAAGATTTTATCATCAGGATAGTAGAATATTTTGGAGACTAATTGGACCAGGACTTAAGAGTTTTTTTTATTTTGATCTAAAACTTGAACATTAACATTGGGGGTCAAGCCAGAAGTATATGTACATCAGGTATCCTCCAGTGGGATCAGGAAGCCAGCTCCCACTGGATTCTGAGTGAGATTATAGAAGTGGGAATAGCCATGTAGAGGTTGTTCCAAACAGAGACCATTTGCCATCATCAATGGCCAAGTGAGCTTCCCCTTACTCGGTTGTTGCCATCTGCAAGTGTGTCATGGGTTTGGTTCAGGGGCTGATATTGGGATTCTAGCATCTTCAGTTTAGTGGTACCCAGATGGGAATTATCATCTAGTTAAGGCATCAATGACACAAGAACCAACAGCAATTAGCAGAAGCAGAAGGGCCAAAAGCCCTGTGATGGCTGACAGAATTCCTTATCGTGAAAGAACTCAGAAATGAGAATGGGGACCAGTTATTATTTTATCTCAGTTTCCCTATGACAAGAAATTCCCTTTTGATCTGACATCCTGGGAGGAGGGGGGTAAGGGTGACATTTTTATTTCTGTAATTATTTCCTGCTGACATTGGGATGTTGTTGTCAGGGCCCTGAAAAGCCAGAATGTTAGTCAAAGGCAAGGAGGGAACATAGAAGCATCTGGTTCATTGACCAGCTGAAGGGACAGCATTTATATCAGCTGGATTGGTCCATGCTGTGGGATGTTCTGTATGCTGTGAATATGTGTTGCTCTGATTGGTTGATAAATAAAATGCTGATTGTCCAGTAGCCAAGCAGGGAGTATAGGCAGGATGAGAAACAAGGAGAATTCTGGGAAGAGGAAGGCTGGGTGAGGAGATGCCAGCTCACTGTCCAGGGAACAGCACACAGGTAAAGCCATGGAAAACATGGTGACATATAGATTAACAGAAATGGGCTGAGTTTAAATGTAAGAGCTAGTCAGTAGTTAGCCTGAGCTAATGGCCGAGCAGTTTTAATCAATATAAGCCTCTGTGTGTTTACTTGAGTCCAAGCAGCTACAGGACTGGTGGGTGAGAGAAATTTGTCCTGACTTCGGGCTAGGCAGGACACAGGAAACCTTCAGTTACAGGTACATATCAGCTTTCAGTAAGTTCAGGGCTTGCAGTCATTTGGAGTAGGTTGTCATCAGCAAATGATGCTTGTATGTGTCTGTCAGCCAAAAGGAAACCTGTTGAGACAGATATAAACTAGCGAGAGAAGTTAAAATTTATGAACTTATTTGGAACTTTGAGACCCATAGTCTCAGCAGTTGAGGACAGGGAGGAGTCCTAAGTCCAAGAGAGGGAAAAGTATCATCCTCAGGAATAGACAGGTGGGGAACTTAGGCTGTGTTTATCTGGAATCCCTTTGACCTGTGAGAAGTGGATCCAAGTTTTATGGCTTTCCTGATTTTTTGAAGTTTATGTGAATTCCCATTTCATGAAAAGACATAAAAATTCCAGATATATTAGTATTATCAATATACATTGAAATCCATACTGTAGAAAAAGCAGGTAACAGGTATCTGTAAAGACTCATATCTTTGAGTCCTAGCAAAATCTACAGATTTGGGTTTAAAAAATATGTGTATTTTTCTTCTGTTCAGAGAGCCAGGTATAAATTGGACTGAAATGTCTTTGGCCTGATGAAAAGCATCTGTAAGTCTATATTCAAAAGACAACCAAAAGAAATCTAAAATCTTAAGCTCATAATCCAAACAGTAAGCAGTCATTGCTCTATTAGACTGTCAGAATTCTATTAATGTTAAAGTCTGAACTTTTGAAATTTCAATGCAACAACAGTATGGTGAAGGAAAGAAATTTCATAATATCTTTTATATATATATTTTAGATCTTTATATCTTTTAGACCCTTAGAATTTATTATTTATTAGAAATATAAGCAGTTATTATTTAAGAACATCCACTTCAAATTATGTTTGAAACCTGTTTATCCCTTAATATGAATCTTGTGAATAAGGCAAACCTGTTTGTCTTTTTTTTTAAAGAGGCCTAGTAGCTTTAATTAATTAATGCACTGATCAATGAATTAATAAGATGGCTGCAGGCTTGTGGAAGACTCTGGTTGACTGATGTTGCTAAGCTGACAAAGCTATAGCTAGCCCAGTCATCAATGCCATCAGAGATCTGAGAAGGATAAATTTTATCTGAGTGCAGATTAAGCAGCTTCCAAGTCTATTAAAAAATGACAGGCTATCCATTACCCAGACCGCCATCACCCCAGGCTCCTGTGGTCTTCATAGCAATAGCAGGACAGGTGTCAGGACAGCATCAGTCCTGGCTGCCGGGCCCATAACATGAAATTCTCCTGTGGAGGAGCAACTTGGGGAAGACTGACCTTATCTTGTCAGTGTCTCATTTGTCCATTCTGGGCCGGATCCCTGCAGCAGGTGTTGAGTCAGGGCATCATGCCCACTGGTCAGTGCTGTCAACAAATCAGGTGGCATCTTCATGTCATTGTTCCGTATCTTCTTTGGAGACCTTGGGAGTCTTTGCTAGGAGCTGGGCGTCTCTGTTTGTTATAATAATTTTTTATTAACTAATTTAAATGGCATATTCATCAGATCTTTGACAGGTTTGAGGACAATTATTTATTAAATATATCTGAGCTAAATAAATCTAGGCCTGATCTTGAAAACATCTCTAAGTATGATAACAATAACCAGGCCAATTTGTTATCCTGTAGATATATTAGTCCAATGAACCTCTCAGGTTCTGTTTTTTTTTTCTTATAGGTATATTTTATAAGCATTTTTCTACTAATAGGCATTATAGTTGCAGTTAAAATGCAGCTTTCATTTATGGACCATAGATGTGATGTTGACAATTTTTAAGAAACAGGTTTGGACTTCTCTATGAAATTTTGAATTTGTCATTTCATAGGAGGCCAAACATATAGAATCCTGTAACCCAGAGGGCTGTATTATAATGATTAATTATTAACTTATATTTTGGACCTCAGTCTTCCTCTCTCTTTTAAAGAACATGATTCCATTTTTAATATAAACATTCTGCAGTGAAGAATCATCGGGTTTTTTTTTTTTTTTCTAAATGAAGAAAACCAGAATTAACCCAACATGGTTAAATTCCCAACATATTTTATAGTTTTTCTTTAAAGTCAGCATAGTTCATATTCCTTCTGGTCTTTTATAATTTTCCATGTATCTTTAGGTCAGGTCTTTCCCTATTTGGTTCAGCCAGACATAGATAAATTCCTTTTTCCCTTTCCTTTCATATTCCAGTCTTTTGTCTTCTCTTGCTTTTCAGACAACGTGCAAATTTCCATCAAAGTCTTTTCCTGTGGTTTCTTCCCAGCAGTTTAGAGCATTGCATAAGTACAATATCTTAAATAAGAATAGAAATATATATGCATATGTTATAATAAAATTATATTTGCATTAATATATAAAAACCTGTATCAATGTGAAACATTTGATATTAGCAGCAGGTTTTTTTTTATCCTAATCAATAGTAATTTGTAATCAATTTCTTTAAATGATGACAAGCATTTGTAGTCCATTGAATCCAAATGACCAAAATCCATGTGATTTTTTTCTTTTCCTGTGGAAAGAAAAGCATACTTTTCCCCAAATATAATGTATCTTTGACTTTTATTCTAAAGTCAAAGCTTTTTAAAGTATGCAGGCTGGTAATCTAACTTTTTTTTTCCAAGCAGAATCAGGACAGAGAAGGGTTAGAATGGGAAGCTGCTGGCCAGGAGAAGAGACCTTGACTTTATCACAGTGAAGAACTTGGCTTAGGAATGAAGGGAGGGGGATATGGGCCCAGAATGTGTCCTTGGCTGCCAATGTTCCTGAAAAGAAAATTTGTTAACTCCCAGATTGTCTGTTCGGTGTTTGAGCAGCTTGTCAATTGTAGGCAGTAAATTCCCTGCCACCCATAGTTCCCATCTCTGCCCTCCTGCCCAGAGAGTGAGCACCCCCACCCTCTGTGAGAGCCATTAACTGGCTGCAGGCCAAGACCAGGCTTGCCTGTGCTGCTGGCCAGATAGCAAGAGAGCTACAGAGGGAGGTGGCCCTTGCTGTGCCTCTTTCTCCTCTTCCAGGAGAATGAGGGATGTTAGTAGACACAAACAAGTAACATGACATAGACGTAAGTACCAGTACATAGCACTAAGACAACTGACATGGCTCCGTTAGCGAGCTCCTGTCTGACAGATGGCTTCTCTTGCAGTACGCAAGCCCCATCTGGCAGGAGCTACCTGCTTATCTCAGTCCAGTCAGGGGGACCCAGTCCCTTTAAACATATGGAACAGAACAGTAACATTGTAACAGTCAGAACATAGACCAAGACAAAGACAAAGAGTCTTCATTTATCCATCGGCAGTGCACAGATCTGAAAATGAGTCACTGGACTCTTGGCTTGCAGTCGCGACCCTCTTAGAGTCTCCAGAGAAACCAGGGGAATCCAATCCCCCTCAGAAGGGTCTCCTGATTCTGGGTCTCCTGACCCACCAGAGGAACCCTGAGATGTCTCCCAGGACCCCAACCTGTGATCTGCTGGTGGGTCCACCATAGATTTATGTGGGCTCCACAGATGGAGCTCCCATTGCCATAAATGGCCAGAAACAGAAACCAGAAAGGGAAAAAGCTTGCTGGGCAAATCTGAAAGTTACCTGATAGTAGGCACCATAAGACTCAACAGAGGGTGATCGTGGTGGATTTGGGGAATCTTGGTGAAACCTCCAAAATTTTGTGCCCAGAGTCCCCCAAAGACCACCAAGAGACCAAATCCAATGCAAAAGCAAAGAGTCTTTTTATTGTTTTGAGTTAACTTGGGGCTCTCCGTCCATCTGATGCAGCAGCAGAGCAGGAAAGACCCCAAGTAGCAATGGGGCAGGGTTTTTATGGGGGTAAAGCAAGGAGAGGTCTTGAGGTCTACAGACAACATAGGAACAGACTCAGGATTGGTTTATGTGAGTGGCAATCATGTCAGTAACTTTTAATTGGCTAGGTGAGTTGGGGGTTACAGTTACCCATTTTTGAGCAGGCCTGGACAAGTCCCAGGCTTTGTCTTTGAGCTGCTGTGGAGGCTGGCTGGCCTAGCATGAATTGACTGTGGGGGCTGGCTCAGTGGCCCAGGCTTGGTGCATCCTATCTCCCTGTACCTGCTGGCAGGGGCATCAGTGATTAATTATCTTTTGTTCATGGCCCTTCCAGAAACTGCTTGCTTAGTCTTAAGAAACTGAGATTGAGGCCTGATCTCTGAGAGAGGACTGAGCAGCCTGTTATAGTGTCTGCTTGGTCCTTTCATAAAGGTGTCAGTAACTTCTCATTGCTCTGACAAGACACTTGTCAAATGTTTTTGCAACCCCAGGAAGGAAGGACTCATTAGAGCTCGGTGTGTGAGAAGGAATGCAGCCCAGCAAGGCTGGGGAAGCCTGGAGAGGGAAGCAGATGGGAAGTGGGTGGGGCTGCAAAACCTGAAGCCCCACCCCCCAGTGTCCCACTTCTTCCAACCAGTTCCACGCATTCCCGGCAGCACCAACAGCTGCGGATGAAGTAGTCAGACACATGAGCCTATGGAAGATATTTCACATGCAAATCCCTACAGTTGGTCACATGCTCCCAAGTCTAGGCTGAGTGGAAAAGAGCCTACAGATTTAGGGAGAGTACAGATTTAGGAAGAATAAAAAATGGCTCTTGATTTTCTTGGTTTCATTTCAATCAGCTTTAGATCTAACAACTGAGACAAGAATGCATGCTTTGTTGGTCAGTCCTGGTGTTAGTCTCCTGTTTCCCGCTGGGTGCATAGGGTCAACACTGTCCTGGCTGCAGTGTGAGTGGGAAAAGGGTGGTTGTCACCTAAGATAATAGCAGCAAGGGTTTACACATGGAAGGTTAAAATTATAACTCTTATTTTTAAAATATGTGGTAACAGGAGCATAGAGGCATTTAATTAACATAAACCTAGGGATAAAGATGTAATCAGGTTAACATTCAGTGAGCGTGTACTATTGGTCTTAAAAGTCAGTATAGATGAGGACGAAGTATAATTTTGTCTAATCTTCATCTAGTGTGTGGTCAGCGGAGTGTCCTTGTGTGAACACCTAGCTCATCACAACACATTCTGTAATCTCTGCCTTTGAACGGGATGGAGCAGTCAGGTGCTGACTATTGCTGACTGCTGCTATTACTATTTGTTACACGGTCTTGGTGCTGGGGTTGAACCCAGGGTCCCTCAAATCTAAGCATGGCCTCTACCACCAAAGGCTCTACTCAACATCTAAGGCTCCACAAGAGTGAAGTAGGGAGAGAAATACAATGCACGGAATTAACCATTGCGAACTACACCGTCCTTACAATGCGGCTTCTTTCTAGCATGATCAGTGAACATGCCCATGTGCCTTTCTTTGCCTGATGCCTTCAAGCTGAGGCTGGAGAGGAGAAAGAAGGACCCTCGCTCATTAGGAACTCACGAGGCTTGATGAGATCTGAATACCCCCTGTAACTCTCCCTAGGACCTCCATTTCTGGGCTTGCTTCCAGGTGCTTTTACTGACTCATCAGGTGACCTTTGGTTGGTAATTCTTCAGCTCATTGCCTCAGTTTCCTCATTTGAAAACAAGCCCCAGCCAGACCTGTTTTAGTTTTTGCTTTTTCTCCTTTCCTGAATGTGTTCTCACTACTGACTGATCTCACAAGGGACGCGGTAATAACAATAAATAATATGAATCTGATGACAGTGACTGTGGCTTATGCCACTGCATGCTTTCTACTCACCGAGGGATCGTTTTAACATCATGCCAACGCTCAGTGGGATTACCCTTGTTTAACGTATAGGGAAACTGAGGCCCAGAGAGGTTGGCCTGAGTTGGCTTGACTATGACACATAGCTCTTTATCATTTTTTTTAAAAAAATTTATTTTGTTTTGTTTTGAGACAGGGTTTCTCTATGTAACAGCCCTGGCTGTCCTGGAACTCATTCTGTAGACCAGGCTGGCCTTGAACTCACAGAGATCTACCTGCCTCTGCCTCCCAAGTGCTGAGATTAAAAGCATGCACCACCACTACCTGGCCATAATTATTTTTTAAAAATTAGTTCTTTGAGAATATTTTAAGATGTATTTTGATGATATTCATCCCCTTCCCTAACTTCTTTCAGATCCACCCCACACACATCCAACTTTGTGTCCTCATCAAAATTCCAACACAGTTCTTCACAGAAATTGAAAAAACAATCTTCTATTTCATTTGGAAACACAGAAAACTTAGGATATCTAAAGTGATTCTGAGTAATAAAAGAACTGCTAGAGGTATCACTATCTCAGATTTCAAGTTGTACTACAGAGCTATAGTAATAAAAACAGCATGGTATTGGTTGTAAATTAGACATGTTGATCAACAATAGAATTGAAGACCTAGACATAATTTTACATACCTATGGACATCTGATTTTTGACCAAGAAGCCAAAAAAAATACACATGGTAAAAAAGATGATGTTTTCAACAAATGGTGCTGGTCAAACTGGTTAGCTGCATGTAAAAAATAAAAATATGAGCCAGGAGGTGGTGGCCCATACCTTTAATCCCAGCATGTGTGAGGCAGAGACAGGCAGATGTCTGTGAGTTTGAGGCCAGCCTGGTCTATAGAGTGAGTTCCAGGACAGCCAGGGCTACATAGAGAAGCCCTGTCTTGAAGAACCAAAAACAAACAAACAAACAAACAAACAAACAAACAAACAAATAAATATGTCCACATCTATCCCCCTGAACAAAACTTTTTTTTAAAACCCATCAAGTAGTTTGTGCTGTCTATATACTCTTAGGCATATGACCTTCCACTGGCATGCGCTTGACCTACCAGCAGCCGCACTGTTAAAGCCAACTGACTCTCCCTGTCCCGCAGTCGTCAGGTAGCAACAGCTCCGTGGCTGAAGATAGGACTTCATGCCCACATCCACTTTCTATACTGGGCTTCTGTCTGGCTTGAGCTTCACAGGCCTTGTGTCACAGCCATGTCTGTTCATACATGCAACTGCCTCGCTGTGTCCAGAGAACACTGTTTCTTTATAGCCACGCACTGCCTTTGGTTTCTACATCTTTCCTCCCCTTCTTCCACAATGACCCCTGAGCCTTGGGAGGAAGCAGTTGGATATTGATCTGACATTTAGGGATGAGCATTCTTCAGTCTCTTTTTCTCTGCACCTTGACCAGTTCTGGGTCTCTGGGTCAATCGACATTTACAATGAAAAGAAGCTTCTCTGATGAGGGTTGAGAGATGCACTAATGATGAGTCCTTAGGAATCAGTGTGATGCTTTGCTCACTTAACACAGAAATAGCAGCAAGCTCTCCTGGGGGGGCCTGTGTCCTGCCTAGCCACAGGTTCTTGGCCCCTATAACAGCGCCTGTATTAGATAGGGGTTTCAACTTGTGGGATTGTCCTTAAATCCAGCAAGAAAGTGGTTAGTTACTCCCGTGAAGTTCCTACCCATTGGTGAGCATGTTTTGACAAGCTAGTCTGGAACTTAACTGTTCTATGTTGCCACTTTCCTGAATAGCATGAAGCCACAGACACAATACATTGTCCTAGTCCAGGGCTTCCCAACTTTGATAGCCAGAAATCTAGAAGGGCTGTGGAATCGAAGCTTCGGGGTCAGAGGGCCTAATCCTTGGTTTGTGAAAGGAAAGGAAATTGAGGTTAAGAGTCGAGTGCCTTTAAGCTCATGTATAATAAGACTTCTCTGTTAGAAGGGATCTTTTCACATTTTTTCTAGTCAATATCATTCACACATTGTTAGTTAATGGAGTTTCCTGCTTCTGTGCTATGGGATGTCCAGAGGAATGTTACAATGCTTCCTTTTCCTATGTGTGTTTTCCACGTCAAGAACAGACATCTGCCCTTCATTGCAGTGTCTGCTTCCCTCCCCCAAGAAAAGCCCCAACAGAATTAACAGAACGTTGGGGAATATTATTTTAAGACATGTTACATTTGTTTATGCTGTGGAACATTTGTTTAATGATGCAAAGATGTGTTGCATTCCTTTATGTTGCATTTGTTAAACTCTGTGAAGCTGTGTTACTTTGCCTGTCTAAATGACCTAATGGTCTAATAAAGGGCTGAATGGCCAATAGCAAGGCAGGAGAAAGGATAGGCAGGGCTGGCAGGCAGAGAGAATAAATAGAAGGAGAAATCTGGAGGAAAGGAAGAAGAAGCAAGAGAACAGGGAGAGGACGATGTCAGGGTCAACCGCCCAGTCACCCAGCCAGCCATGGAGTAAGAGTGAAAGTAAGATATACAGAAGTAAGCAAAGGTAAAAGCCCAGAGGCAAAAGATAGATGGGTTAATTTAAAGTGAAGAAAAGCTGACTAGAAACAAGCCAAGCTATAACCCCATTTATAATTAAGAATAAGCCTCCATCTGTGGTTTATTGGGGAAGCTGGGTGGTGGGCCCCCTAAAGAGTAAAAGAGTAAAAAAAAAAAAACCAACAACGGGACACAAAAATTAAATTCTTGTCCTTTGTAAACTTTATTAAAAGTTTCTCTTAAAAAGTTCACCTTTGTGAAACATAATTAGAAAAACTTTATAAATAACATTTTTGCTATAGCCACCCTAATTACTTATAAATTTTTCATGGTAAGATTTATCTTCTATAAGCCTCTTGAAACTACATAAAACTTACATAATGCATCTAGACTTTTTTTTTTTTTTTTTTTGGTTTTTCGAGACAGGGTTTCTCTGTGTAGCTTTGTGCCTTTCCTGGAACTCACTTGGTAGCCCAGGCTGGCCTCGAACTCACAGAGATTCGCCTGCCTCTGCCTCCCGAGTGCTGGGATTAAAGGCGTGCGCCACCACTGCCCGGCTCATCTAGACTTTTTAAACATAATCCTCAAGACCATTGTATGCTTCAGTGCCCCTCATATGATTTGTATTTCTTTTACAAAGTTTTGGCTTGAAAGAAGGAAAAGAAATAGCAAGTAAAATTAGGTTCTTGAAAGTTTAAGAATCCTTTTTAAAAAATAAATTATTATTATTATTATTTTGAGACAGGGTCTTGCTGTGTAGCCCTGGATGGCCTGGAACTTGTTATGTAGACCAGACTGGCCAAGAGTTCAGGCTCCATCAGCTTCCGTGTGCATCCTAAGTGCTGGGATAAAAGGCATGTGTCTCTATACCCTGCTGAGTTTAGGAATTCTGATGTTCTGTTTCAAATAACAACTATAAAACTATAACTTTAGCTCATGTCCAAACTTGGGGTGTAGCCTCATATAAATATTGGTGGGTGAATTAATATTCTTATAAACTTATCTCTATATCCCAGAGAAATTATGGGTATTGTTTATGGATGTGATCATTGTATTTATTTATAAGGGTACCATATTTGGGGGGTTTGAAAGTCTTAGTTTTACTTTTTAACCTCCAAATCTTTTTGTCTAGTGCTATCTGACAGCATGCAGATTTGTGTCACACAAAGAATTATGTGTTTGTATACAATTATATGGGAAAACAATACAAAGAATCATAAATGTAAAGACATTTCTATTGTGTTTCATCTGTTAGGGAACTATTGTCATTGTATTACATTATGCAATGTCTACACCAGAAGGGTTTGTGACATTATAACATCTATATCTATCATCAAAAACATTTCCTGTTATACATTATAACATAAAATCAAATCCACTGATTAAATGAACCTACAGACTCTAAAGTTAATACTGTATTTTTGTGAATACTATTAATAATTTTAAAATAAATACATACCAAATTAGACATTAAAATGTCTAATGACAAATCATTGTAATAAGATGTATCACATCTATTAGCAGTGAATTAATAATGACACAAAATATGTGGTACTAGACTTCTCACAGGGTGGACTTCCTGTTTCAGGTGGATGTCTGTAGGGTTAGCAAGGTATTACCAAGGTCTCCATGAAGACTGGCGCACTCTCCATGTTCCAAACTGCTTGACTTCCTGTTGCTCTGTTCCTTTCTCAGGCAGGTCACATGGGTCTCTGGCAAGTCTATGCAGCCTTATTCTACATACCCACTCCAGGGCGGGAAACTCTGAGAGGAGGAGTCAAGAGTGCTTCAGCCCAGGTCTGTGTACTGTTGTTGGTTGTTGTTTCTTACTCTTTGACTCTTTTGGCTCTTTGGAAGCCCGCCACCCAGCTCCCAAATAAATCGCGAGGGGGCTTATTATTACTTATGAATGCCCAGCCTTATCTTGGCTTATATCCCATCTACCTTTTGCCTCTGGGCTTTTTCTTTTTCTTTCTTCTGTATATCTTACTTTCACTCCTACTCTGTGGCTGGCTGGGTGGCTGGGTGGCTGGCCCCTAGCATCCTCTCCTTGTTCTCTTGCTTCTCTCTCTTTTTTCTCTTTTTCTCCTTCTATTTATTCTCTCTGCCTGCCAGCCCTGCCTATCCTTTCTCCTGCACTGCTATTGGCCATTCAGCTCTTTATTAAACCATCAGGTGTTTTAGACAGGCACAGTAACACAGCTTCATAGAGTTAAACAAATGTAACATAAAAGAATGCAACACACCTTTGCATCATTAAACAAATGTTCCACAGCATAAACAAATGTAACATATCTTAAAATAATATTTTACAACAGTATACTAGTTTGTTGTGTATGGAGCCTTCAGCGCCCAGGATGCCTGATGTCAGGCTCTGACACAGTTCGGGGCTCTGTGTCTATGAGGCCACCTTGCCTTTGAGTGTCCCTCACATCTCATCTCTATCCTGAGGCCGCCTTGCCTCCAAGAGTCCCTCACATCTCATCTCTATCCTGAGGCTGCCTTGCCTCCAAGAGTCCCTCACATCTCATCTCTATCCTGAGGCTGCCTTGCCTCCAAGAGTCCCTCACATCTCATCTCTATCCTGAGGCTGCCTTGCCTCCAAGAATCCCTAACATCTCTCATCTCTATGCTGAGCAAACAAAATGTGGTAAGGCTGAGTCTTGTTTGCTCATTTAAAATAGTTCTCTACTGGGCTGGGAGCTCACAGGGTTCCCAATAGGGTTCTTCCTTGTTTTTTTCTGACCTTAGCAGAGAAACTGGCGCATTGTTGGGGAGTCAGTACATCTTTTTGGAACAAATGAATAAAGGTCTGTATATGTACTAGAGACTGAAAATAGCATTTTGGAAGACTTATTTTTGTAGGTTTTTTGAGTGCTTCAAACTCACTTTTTAGGAGTATGACCTTGAACTTCTGGTCCTCCTGCCTCCATCTCCTGAGTGCTTGGATGACCAGCAGTTATCACCATCCCTGGTTTATGTGATGCTGGGTTCCAACCCAGGGCTTCATGCATGCCAGGCAGGCACTCTACCAACTGAGTTACACCCCCAGCCCTTGGTCTGAGATTTGTAAAAGACCTCAATCTAAAGCCACATTAGTTCAACTTTTCCATTAAGAATCAATCTGCAGAAACCTCCTGCAGGGAAAAGCAATGGCTTTAGGAGCACAGTGATGGTACCTAGTAAAGGGCTGCTTCTGACCTGGATGAATGTGGTTGAATCTTGGGTAGAATGCTGGTATCCTTGTCTGGATAAGTGGATGTTTCAAAACCAAGGGGCCCTTATTATGAAATGCTTGGGTAAAAGAAGCCTTTGATGAAGGTGTTTCCTTTCCACAAATGGCATGAAAGATGACAGGCCAGATGTGGTCTCACACCACATGAAAAACATCTGTAGGAAGAAGTATTAATGTATGAAAACCACATTCTCCATCTATGCACCTTTTATTAGGGTTTATTGTAGTATCGCTTACTCCCAAGCCTTTGTGAAGTACAGCACAGGGGCCACTGGGGGACATAAAACACAGCAGACTCCAGGTTCTGCAGGAATGGCTGCACAGATGAGTCCTGGCACAGGGCAGCCCAGTCATACCTCAGCACAGCAGTCAGGCACACAGTGGGGGTACACACCAGGGATCTGAGGTTATTGCGGGAGGTGCTCCTGGGAGAGCTCATCAGAACATGTACCCTGAAGGAGATGGATGCGGGAGACTAGAGAAGAGAAATGGTGAGCTTTGAGGGAAGAGGCTCAGTGAATAAAAGCATATAGCACTAAAATGGAATTGGCCAAATATTTGGCTAGCACATGGGCAGGATGGTAGGGTGTAGACTACAGAGGTGTGGGCTCTAGGAGATGCAGGCTGTGTGCAGCTGGGATGGTGAAGAACGGTGACCACACTGGACAGTGTAGACAGAAATGATAGTCCCCTTGGGAAATGCTGAGTACAAACCTCACATGGGAAGCGGTTTGAGAAGAGACTCTGGTAGCAGTGGTGGCGATGTGGGATTGCTGGCAGTTAAAGACCACCGTGGACGCTACATTGATTGCTGGGTAGTGTGTCCTAGAGAATATGAGACGTATGTAATTTTGTTGAATTCATATTGAAAAAGAAACTAATTTAAATAATATATTTATGACTAAGTTCCAGTTTCATTCAAATATATAAACTTATGGCAGACAAGCATTGAGTCCATATGAAGTCATTAATAAAATATTTAACAGTTTTTCTCATATTAAGCCTTTGAATTGCAGTGCATTGATACTTAGAATACTTTTTTAAAAAGCTGAGTCTCAGGTAGCCCAGGCTGCCTGGAGCTCTGTATGTAACCACGAGTGACCATGAACTTCTGATACTACAGTCTCCACCTTTCTGTGCTGGGATTGCAGGTGTGCACAACCACACCTGGCTTATGTGGGACTGGGGATAAAATCCAGGGCTTCATGAATGCTGGGCAAGCTCTCTGTCAACTGAGCTACATTTTCAGCCTTGATCCTTCCTAATTTCAATGTTAAGTTTTCTATGGAAATACTTGATTTGTGCTTGGACATTATATAATTAATAGCTGGAAAGTCTATTCACACAATGAAGTTTCCCACATGTTTCACTATTACTAAACAGAGAATCACTTATTAAGTTTAATACATTTAAAATGTAAAACTACAGCTTCTCCATATGCTAACGATTCTGTACATGCTCAAGAGCCTCCTGTGCTAGCCATGTTGGATGGCTCAGGTCTAGATACTGGGGAGGTAGTAGGGGAGAAGATAAATGAGGGAATATTTATTTGCTTTTGGGGAAATAGGAAGACAGCATCTCACTCTGTAGCCCTAGCATTTTCATGTAGTTCTGGCTGCCCTCAGACTCAAATGACACAGTCTTCCTGCCTCATCCTAAGTGCTGGTATTGCAGGGTTGAGTGAGCTTATCCAGATTATGAGTAGAGTAATTTTCCAATTTGAATTATTTTGGATACACTAAAGAGCAGAGTGAGAGTATGTTCATTATAGAGGGAGGGGGAGAGGGGGAGAGGGAAAGTGAGAGAGGGAGAGGGGGAGAGGGGGAGGAAGAGGGGGAGGAGGAAGAGAGAGGGAGAAGAGAGAAAATGGCTTCCACACTGTTCTGAAATGTTACCTAGCGTGTTCCCTGAGCCCTCTGCACATCATCTCAGACCCTAATCCAGCACAGGGCCTGGTGTAGGGGAAGCACTCACTTCAGTACTGACTGAGGAAATTGTCTCTGAATCCTCTAATTCTATTCCTCCTTCTCAGAGCACAATGGTTTGGTCACCAGTGTCTGAACTTAGAATCCACAGTTACCTTGTGGCCATCATCAGCCTCCAACCACAGGAAGAGGCTCCAACACTGACTTCAGATGACTCTGAGGCTTAGCTGGAGTGTTGAGCGGATCCAGGACCAATGCCATTGGAGATCCTTCATCCAGGGACTGATGGAGGCAGATTCAGAGGCCCAAGTCCAAACACTGGGCCATGCTCCAGGAGTCCTGTTGAGGAGAAAGAAGAAGGATTGTAGGAAACTGGGGGGGTTAGGAATATTGCAGGAAAATCTACCAGCCTGGCTCATGGGAACTCACAGAGTCTGAACCAACAAACAGGGAGCCTGCATGGTACTGACCTAGGCTCTCTGCATATATGAGACAGTTGTGTAGCTTTGTCTATATGTGGGCCTTCTGGCAATGGGAGCAAGGGCTGTCCCTGGTGCTTTGACTGGCTCTTGGGAACCTATTCCTCATGCTAGATTGTCTTGCCCAGACTGAATACAGGGGGAGGTGCTTGGTCTTAGGGCAGCTTAACAGGCCATGTTTTGCTGATGCCTAGGGGAGGCCTGCCCATTTCTGAGTGAATACAGAGGAGGGGTAGATGGGGAAGGTGGAGGGGAGTGGGAAGAGAGTGGGAGGAGAGGAGAGGGAAAAGCAGGACCTGGCTCAGCCAGTTAATTCCACAGACAGCTGTGGAATATTCCTTTACACAATGAATATATGTCATTGTGATTGGTTTAATAAAGAAGTGACTGGCCAATAGCTGGACAGGATAAGGTTAGGCAAGAGAGCCAAACTGAGAATGCTGGGGAGAAGGGCAGAGTCTCGGGAGTAGCGAGCAGACACAGAGAGAAGCAAGATGAACACGCTGTCCTGAGAAAAGGTACTAAGCCACGTGGCAAAGCATAGATAAGAAATATGGGTTAATTTGAATGTAAGAGTTAGCTAGTAACAAGCTTGAGCTATTGGCTGAGCATTTGTAATTATTATAAGCCTCTGTGTAGTTAACTGGGACTGGAGGTTAGGAAACAAAAGTCCACTTACAAATGGTACCCAATGTAGGGGCCAGAATTTCCACATAAGACCTGACAAAATTTAAAAAGGGATGCTAAACACACAAAATGGAGTCAAGTGTGGCTTCTTGGTAACTGACTTTTCTTAGGTAGACTCTGTTTGCTAGAGACAAGAAGAGACATGGCTCCTTTAAGAGATGGCTATCTGGTTCAGTGCTATTGGCAAAAATGGGCATGGCTCTTTTAAGAGACCCTGTTACTGAACACTTAAATGGGGTTTATGGGTAATGGGCTGCGCACTACTTGATGTCAGCATGGACTCAAAAACTCTCCAGAGTTGGGGTGGTAAATGTGACTCACTCTTGCCATTACCTCTGCCATGAAGCTAGGCTCTCAGGGAACCAAGTGGGTGGAACCAGCTGCCAAAGCAGAGGCTTTGGTACTAGCCACACTGGTTAACAGTTTAAGGGCAAATGTGGTCAGAAAAAAATTACAGATACACAATAAAGAGAGATTCAGGTGGAAACAAAACCTCTAAATGAGTTACAATGTGTTAGAAAATATACATAGGCTTGGGAGAGAAAAGAGAAGATATAGACAGTCATAACAAAGAAGTATATAGTTTCAAAATAATAGTAAAGTCCTTAAAAAGGGAGTAAAAATAAAACCACATAAAGATAGGAAATACAAAAGAGTCTGGATCCTATATGTTATTGTGTTGTCTTTAGATTTTTTTTTGGTTGCTGAGAGACACTGATCATGAAAGCTGATAGATTAAACCAATCTATATATTTTAAAAATATCTTGACTTCAAAATTTAAGTCAAAAGATATGTTACTTTGAGGGAGAGGTTTTGCTTTTATTTCCACAGGAAATGAGAAGCTGTGGATTCATTCTAGATTAAAGAAAATCAGGTTTGATTAAGGAAGACCTCCCCCCTAAAATTCTGATACAGACATAAAGAAATAAACTTAAAAAAACCTATAAGACACATGATGTATATTTTACCTGCTTAAACACATAACAAAAAGTCATCTTTGGCTGGCTTATGTTCAATGCACAGTCTATACTTGTATTAATACAAATATGTATGTTACCTTTGAAAGTTTTTGTATTTTCAGATCAAGGGGACCAGACACCAATAAAAATAGATGGCCCGAATGATCCAGCATCCAGAACAGTTTAAAGGCTGCTGGCTGAGATGGTCCAACCTCTCAAACTATTCCAGTCAAGACCTAACAATTATCCTGATTTTTCTTATGGTTCCCCCAAAGACTATCAGTGCCCTCAAACAATAGGAAGTAGTCTAGAGAATGATACCCACATTCCCAAATGATGGGTTATGGATATTTATTATCATTAAAGGGAGGTTGGTTACAAGTTGTTGTTGGTAATGGTTAGAAAAAAAGCCAAACAAAGGAGATTGGTTCAAGGATCTCTTTCTGAAAAGAAAGAGGGAGGATATAGAAATGATAAGATAAAGGGGTAGATTATTGAATCTACTTTTAAACCAAAAAAAAAACCCCAACTACTAGTCTTAAATATTTTACATTGGTATGGATTTTTGTATATTGATACAAATTTAAAATTAATTTTACTATAATACTATATGTATGTTTCTGCTCTTATTTGGAGTATTGTGTTTATGCAGCTCATTTAAAAATGTAACGTATAATTAAGAAATACAAATTAATAGTTATCTATAATAGTCAAACTTATAGTCATATTAGGTATGTTTTCAAGGTCATACATAGGTACATTTAGATAGATAGATGATCTTTAAACACTTCAAAGACCTAAAGAATATGGCATTTAATATGTTTAATAACCTAAGGCTTTTCATGACAATGAGACATGTCTACTTCTGGCAGCACCAATCTACTTCAGAGAAGATGATGGGCATCGAAGAAACTCTGTATGGAGTTTGTTTTCTTTATGGCAAAAGCTAGCCATGTGGGGAAAAAAACTGCCATTGCCTCAGTTGCTGACAATATACTGTCTGAACTAGACTGGTAGGATGCAAGAGAAAGTGATTGCCAAACTTTGCCAAGATAAGATAGGACAGTCCTTCAAAATTTCCTGCTTCTCAGAAAAGTCTGTCAGGTATACTAGGCCTATGGGCCAAGGATGGATGCTCCAAAGTTACAAAAGAACTTTGGGTGACTGTCCAGGTAGCCAGATGTCCCTGTTGTTAGGTAACATTTTACCCTTCTGAGGTCTTTGACAGAGTTGAAGACTAGATAGTCATAGTTAACATTTTCCTTATTTATGTTAAAAGGTAAATTAGGTATAAAACTTTAGAGTCACAAAGGTAAGATAAATAATAGAGTATCTTCTCTAAATTTGCCAAATACAAATATACTGGATATTGTAACTGTAATTATTACTTAATAACTATTGGTTGTATATAATTTTACTATGTTAATGTTAAAACTTCCCTTTTAATTAGAGAAAAAGGGGAAAATGTGGAATATTCCTTTATACTGTGTGAATATATGTCTTTGTGATTGGTTTAATAAAGAAGTGACTGGCCAATAGCTGGACAGGATAAGGTTAAGCAGGAGAGCCAAACTGAGAATGCTGGGTAGAAAGGCAGAGTCTCAGGAGTAGCGAGCAGACACAGAGAGAAGCAAGAAGAACATACTGTACTGAGAAAAGTTACCAAGCCATGTGGCAAAGCATAGATAAGAAATATGGGTTAATTTGAATGTAAGAGTTAGCTAGTAACAAGCTTGAGCTATTGGCTGAGCATTTGTAATTATTATAAGCCTCTGTGTGGTTACTTGGAACTGGTGGCGGGGAAAGAAAAGTCTGCCTACAGACAGCCATGGCCACTGGTCCATGAGAGGACATTGGTGAAAGCACAGTCTTTGGGAGATCCCTCCACCCTTCTCAGTGACGACACAGTATGTCTGGGTGTCTCCCCTCCACTATTCAGGTCATTCCAATCATCATTAGGTCTAATCACATGACCGTATTACCTGGACCTGGATCCTACTGTCATACTAACTGGCTTCTAAAGCAAGCTTCAGGTTTGAGTTTTACACTTACTTTTTTTCAAGATTATTTTATTTTATGCGCATGAGTGCTTTGCCTGTACATATGTCTGTGTACCATGTGTGTATCTGGTGTTGAATGAGGTCAGAAGAGGGCATCAGGGCCCTTGGAGTTACAAGTGGTTGTGAACCACTATGTGACTGCTAGGAATTGAATCCAGGTCCTTTGTAAGAGCATCAAGCACTCTTAACTACCAAGCCATCTTTCCAGTCCCCATTTTTTTGTGTTTATTTTGAGACAGAGTCTCATTTCACAGTCTAAGCATGTTCAAACTTGTGATCTTCCTGCTTCATCCTGGGTCACAAGTGTGAACTACCAACCTACCTTTTATACTTTATAAAGACTTATTTTTTAAAGCATAGTTTTGGATTTACAGAATAGTTGAACAGGCAGTGTGCAGTTTTGCATGCCTACCTCTTCCAACCCTCACCCAGCATCTTCTCTGTTAACATCCTGCACTGGTGTGACACATTGTTAAAACCGATGAACCACTATTAATACATTTCTATTTGCTGATGTCCATAGATTGTTTTGGGGTTCACTCTGTGCTGAGCAGTCCTGTGGTTTTGTAAGTCTTTGTGGTGATGGATGCCTACAATAGTCTTATGAGGAAGAGCTGAACCACTCTCCATCCCATGAGCTTATGTTAATCAAGAAATCACAGGACAGTGGAAGCCTTCCATGGTCTAATAAGAAGTAGTTGTACCTCCCCCTCCAAGCTTAATTTAATCAAGAAATCAAAGGACAATGGTATTTCACAGTGCATGGATATTATGCAAATTTCAAATTACAGTAGTACCCATTTACTGGGACTTGGTCACCCCCTTGTCTGCCTCTTGTCTATGGCTGCTTTCATTCCACAACAGAATGGAGCATTACCATGGGAACTCCTTGGTCTGCCAAACTAAAAACATTTACTATATAGCTTGCAGGAAAAATTTGGGGTTCTCTGAACACCTGGTGTCAGCCCTTCTGTGCTCACTCATAACCAGGAAGTCCAGGTCAGCCACACTTCATACTGGATATCCATATCAGTGCCATGTGGTCTAAACCTAAACTGGCCTCGTGTCCTGTTCTTAACAGGGAGTGATCCATACCTGAATTCCTGAAGGTTCTGGGCCATCTATTACCTGCCTGGATTGGGTTGTTATAGTTTCGATTTCACCTTAATCACAGGATGGTAACACCAAGAGATGCCCTGAGTGATCTTCAGACATAGTCTTTTTACCTCTATTGTGGAGAAGCAGTCTGGATCAACCAGGCTTACTGACAGTTAGTTCTTTCTTAGTCTGTCGACTCAATGGCATCAGGAGCCCAAAGTGGCCTCGATCTAGTGATCTCCTGCCTCTGCTCTTCAGCATATCCTAGGATATGCCACCGCAATCAACACCCATATCAGTTCTCAGTCAAGATGACCCATCATGAGAGATTTATTTCTTGTGGTCTTGAAGTCTAATTAAGTGCTCTCTAGCTCCCTCCATACAAGCTCGGGCCTGGGGCCATTCTCCCTTATGACTCCGCCTTTCTCTCAAAGCCCTCCCTGGGATGTTCAGTAGTGAGAATGTGAGACTCTTTTGTGGGAGGACTTTATGAGTTAACCCTGGGAGTACTGCATTGCACTTCTGCCCACATTCCATTTGTCAGAGCTTGCACTGAGGCATGTAGTCTTGCTGTGGGTTGAGGGGGAAGAGGGGGAAGATAAAGATTTCATGATCGGTTAATCAACCTGTACTGGAGTACCAAGAAGACTGAGTATCTACTCAAGTTGGCCTGTGTGTATGGACTGTTCTCCACTCTTCATCCCTCTCATCTGCATGTCTCACTGGCCTTGGTACACAATTTGATTGAAAGACACTAATCTTATATAAGGTGGCATCTGCTCTCTGTGGCAAGGTATGTATGAGTATATTCTGAACCAACCATGGTGGACAGAACATGCTTCCTGAGGTCAGAAAATTGGAACCAAGAAATAGTATGAGCAGTCTGATCACCCCTAAAACTTCCTTTCACATACTCCGCCCCCACAAGGGGAAGAATTGCCCTCATACATTGGGGGAATGCAAGCTTGCTACTTAGTCAAGATCCTGTCAATCAACCTAGTAATACTTGGACACTTCTTAGAAATGCGGAATTTCAGGCTCCAGCCTGGCTGTACTGAATCAGAAGTTTAACAAGATCCCAGATGATTTGCATGCACACTGAAGTTCGGGAAGCAGGAGTGTCCTCCCCAGAGTTAAGACTTTGCCCAGCTGGAATCAAGCTTCCATCCTGTAACTTCCACATATGAGTCATGCTTTGTCTACGTGTAGGTATGTGCACATGGTGCTTGTGGAGGCCAGAGGTGACTGATACCCCACAGCTGGAATTACAGGCAGTTGTGAGCCTCCCAAGGTGGCTGCTGGGAACCAGATTGAGGCCTCGGCAAGAGCAGTACATGCTTTTAACCATGGAGCCATCTTTCCAGCCCCTCTCTTGACTTCTTAAATAAACTCTGAAATTGGACAACTGGATCATGACCTTGGTATTTCTAATTACAGCAGGAGAGAGGAAGGAAGCTAGGAAGGGGAGACAGAAAGTTGGGGTTGAAGGAAGAGAAGGGAAGAGGAGGGAAGGGAAGAGGAAGGTCAGCTTCCTTCATTTCTAGATCTTCCCAGTCTCTTGTCAGACAGGGATCACCAGCCCTGTTCAGCATTGGAGGGAAATGCTGCCCCAAAGCCAGAGTACTCTCTGTGCTCTGTGCATCGGATTGTTTTTTTGGCTTTCACATTTAGAATATGGGCAAGGGACTAATCATTTTCAGCATCTGAGATGACCAAACTCTGATTTTAATTGTTTCTTATCTCTATGCCTATATACTGATTCCTATTTGGCTCCAATGTGAACTCTCCTCTTTCTTCAGTGGGAGGCAGTAATGGAGATTGAACCTAGGGTCTCATGCATGTCAGGTAAGCACACTACTACTGAGCTACAGCTCCAGTCCTTCAAATGTTTGTTCCTGAGCCCAGAGCTCACCCAGATTATCAGTCCCTGTCTGGACTGACCCTGAAAGCCAGATGCCCCTTAGCTCTTCCACTACCTGCCTCCTCTGCACCATGTTATAACCCAGGCTGGCCTCACACTCTCTGTTTTCTTCACAGATGCTTCTGGGTTCTGATGAGTCTCAGAAGAGTCTCATGGCTGAAGTTCTGCTTAGGTAGAGATGCTATGGGACAGGGGTACAGGATCTCATTTTTGTGCTGCTGGTGGCCATGGTCTTCTCTGTGGACCAGCTTTTGCTACACATAAAATCAATTTTGTGGTGGCTTGGGTCTCTCTCAACCAACATAAGTTGATTATTCTGTGGTGTGTACACCCACAAGTCACCCAAGGATCTGATCAAGTTGGCCTGTCTGTGCAGATTCCTCTCTGGCTAGCTCTCCCATGTGCCTGTCTCACCTTGCCTTGTTCATACACAGCTCAATTTAAAGACACTAACTGATCTAGTACAGGTGGCACCTGATTTCTGAGGTGGGAGAGGTGGTATATATAGTAATATTTTCTGAACTAACCAGGGTGGCCAGAAAATGCCTCCTGAGGTCGGAGAAATTGGTACCAGGAAGTGGTCATTAACAGATGGGCGATTCCTAAGCCATCCTTTTGCATATTCCACCCATGAGGGGAAGAACCTCTCCCAAGTCCTCTGGGCAATGTGTGCTCTGCTGCCCACTTCAGCTCTCAACCTAGGGGATTCATGAGTGCAGGTGTGTGTGTGTGTGTGTGTGTGTGTGTGTGTGTGTGTGTGAGTCTATGTGTGTACTCAGTTATATGTTCTAAGTCCAGGGGCTGGTACAGAACTATCAGCGGGCTTACACATTGTTTTTTCTAACCCACTTGTATGTTGACTGTCTAAGAATTTAACGTGATCAGTTTCTTTTATTCCCTCACCCAGCCGACTGAGAGATGATGTGCTGCACACATTCAGAGTAATAAGTTCTCCCTATGTGCTTCCCCTCAGGAATTCACGAATTTGAGCTACTCTTGCCCACTCCTGCCCCAGGGAGACTCTGAATCCCCTTCCTTTCTATTTTTATTTTTTAATTAAAAATAAAGTGGATGGTCAGTGGATAAGCAGGGGAGTCAGATTTTCCGCCACTTCCCCATTCTTTTGTAAGACGATCTTTTACTTGCTTTTTGATAATTACATTCACACTTACAACATATTTTGATTCTATCCAGCTCTTAGTACCTCTTTCACCTTCCCCCAATCTCCTTCCACCTTCAGATCGTGTATGTGTATGTGCGTGTGCGTGTGCGTGTGTGTGCATGTGTGTGTGTGCGCGC
>CABHPH010140992.1:0-24773 GCA_902168325.1 Peromyscus nudipes
ATTCCATTGTTGCAACAGGTCTCGACCCCACAGGTTCATATCTATGTTAGCCACATATGGCTTTAATTTACCTCTCTGTCCTTCTGGGACTATACATTCGAGCCATCTTGCACTCTGTTTTACTTGAGATAATGTCCCAATTCCTAACAGTTGAGCGTTTACCTCCTGAAGAGGCCAAGTTGGATGCCAAAATTCTGGTGCAATTATGGTAACGTCCGGACCTGTGTCTACCAGACCAGACAACAAAACATCATTAATTTTTATCGTTAATTTTGGTCTTTGTTCATTAATAGAAGTTTGCCAAAAATTTTTTTTTATGTTTTTTCCTGAATTTTCTATTCTCTCTGTTCCATCATCCTGACCAGCTTGATTTATTTCGATAGGCATTTGGTTATTAAATCGCTCTGAGCAGGGATTTCCTCTACGACTGCAGGAAAGGTTTGAACTGGATTTGCTGTGGGGGCCTCTAAGAGGCCCCTCTGGGAGTTTCCCGAAGACTGAGGCAGAGGATTACCTTGTCTGTCCCTTGTTGATCTACATTCATTGGTATGTAATTTTACTATGTTAATGTTAAAATCTTCCTTTTTGAAAAAAAAAAAAAAGAAAAGGGGAAGTGCTGTGGGATGGTCTGTATGTCAAACATGTTGCTTATTGGTCAATAAATAAAACACTGATTGGCCAGTGGTCAGGCAGGAAGAAATATAGGCAGGACAAGGAGGAGAGAATTCTGGGAAGTGGAAGGCTGAGGAGACATTGCCAGCCGCCACCATGACAAACAGCATGTGAAGACGCCGGTAAGCCACAAGCCATGTGGCAAGGTATAGATTTATAGAAATGGATTAATTTAAGATATAAGGACAGTTAGCAAGAAGCCTGCCACGGCCATACAGTTTGTAAGCAATATAAGTCTCTGTGTTTACTTGGTTGGGTCTGAGCGGCTGTGGGACTGGCGGGTGGCAGAGATTTGTCCTGACTGTTGGCCAGGCAGGAAAACTCTAGCTACAGGGGAAACAGTCAATTTCATCTGGAATTCTCAAGTTAACAGCAAAGCTTCATGAGGGAATTGAAACACTCAGGATGTTCCAGGCACTTTTCTGTTTCCCTCTGGATAAGAAGAATTTGTCCTTTGGTGAATGCTATGCAAAGGTCCTACATCCTCTTGGGACAAAAAGAAAATTACCTTCAATGATTGAGAAGTGGAGATATTATTTCAGAATGTACTGACAATGGCAAGAATGGCTTTCTTGGAAAATAGTAATGTAGTGCCCAGGAATTTTAGTCTGGGACAGGACAATAGTGCCCTGCAGCTCAGGACCCACTGAAGAATTGCAACACTAGGGACTGACTATCATAAAAGTAAAGACATTTGCTCTTCTCTCTTCCCAGGGAGAACAGCTACAGCACAGGAAGAAATCACCAAAGGCTATAATGGAAACCACTAGTGGGAATGGTACAGCTTGCTTTAAAAACAAGATTTGGCAAGTGGTAGGGGGAAATTTTCAGTGTGCCAGAATTCATGGCAGGGAAAGGAGGAAGCAGGTCTCAGTGGGCTCTCTGGCGTCTATCCATGTTATAATGTTCTATTTTTCCACCCAGAGCAGGAAATGCATGTGTCTCCATGCTTTCTTCCCTCACTGCCTTTCTGTGCTCCAGTTTCAGAAAACCACAGGAAGGAGCAGCTTTTGGTTGTTCTCCAAGTTGTGGTCTCTCCCCTGCAGCTGCCTGCTACCTGGGTTCTTCTTCTGTTTGGCTGGGAGAATTCTGAGTGCAACAGTCCTACTGGAACTGCTTTTCTTTATAGAGCAGCTCAAACATGCCACCACTGGAAACTGCTTCCAGTTGCCAACTCAAGGAATCACACAGGATAAGTATTCACAAAATCCCTCAGAGGCCTACCCTCTGTCCTCTATTATCTATATGTCAGTTTTCCAGATGGATAGAGAGAAAATCAAGGGCATGGAGATCAGAGCACACAGTAAACATGGCACCAGGCTGCACTGGCACTGCTTAGTATTTACATGCATGGTTGTTGACTATAGAGCAAAGTGTTGAGCTCAGCTTGGATATCAGGTCAAGTGAATCCCTGTTTTGCCCAAGCTGAGGCTGAACTTCTCTAAACCATATTTCTGAGAGGACAAAGGAGACAAAATTAATTTGAACACATCTTATTCCTTCTGAAATAGTGAAAAAGCTACAGATTGGAAGGTAAAATGCATGAGCTCAACTCTCTCCTTTGTCACAGACTAGTATGTGACCATGGTAAATCTGGTTACTCAGTCTGGTTCTCAAGTTTCCTCATTGGCAAAGGGACAGCATATCTAAGAATAGACTTGTTGAGGGAGGAATGTGGTTTTTCTGGGAAGTGGTGGTGGCTTCATTGTCATTAAGCCCTCCATGTTGAGTTTGAAGTGGACATGCTGGGCTAACCTTCAGAGATGGCCAGCCACAGTTATTCTGGAGTGGCTTTATTCTCAACCCCCCAACAACTTTCTGAAAGACTGTGTAAAGGATAGGTGCTCAGAACAGAGAAAACAGCCATTAACTGTCTCCCAGAGGCAGCATCATAGTCTCCCAGTGATACCGTTACAGCAGCTGTGGCAAAGTGGGGAAAGCCTCTCAAAGGGACTGCTTTTAAAGAGGCATTAGCTCAATGGTGTAAGTTCTGGTTCCATAAGTAGTCATATCACTTCTTATGTGAAATACTAGTAAGTTGCATTCTGTGAGCCTCCATTTTTCTGGTAAGTGAGGCTACTGGGGAATCCATGCTCAACTCCAGTTATGATTATGCTCCAGTGAATTAAAGAGTTGTGAGATAGTCCCTTAGCAATTGGAATGTAGTGTGAGACTACTAGCATACCCCTGCAAAGCCTTATTCTTCCTCAAGAAATATAGTGTTGTCATCCTTGTTTGCTAGATGGGGAAACTGGGGCACAGAGAAATGAAATGATTTTCCCAGCATTAAGCTGCAGATAGAAAGCTGAAGATCCTGAATACAAATTGAGGAAGCCTGGCCCTAGAATTCATTCCTTGTTTTACAGGAAGGGACCCTATTAGCCAAAGTTTCCAGAATGATCTTTGTCTAATAAAAGGAGTGAGAGCACAGCTTGTCTACACTAGAATGTCTTTCCAAATCCTTCCAATTGGCTCCGGAAAATAGGAGAGTCATAGGACATATTCTACTCTAGAGCCTACTGAAGAGGCATGACCTCAGACAGCTGTGTTTCAGTCTTTTAGCTTCCACGATACATTTTAAACCATCCCATTTGTAGCCATTTATATGACAGCCTTGGGAAACTAAGACAGGGAGTGAGCCTGAGGGGGAGTCTCGACATACCATAGCTTCTCAGAAGTCACTAAGGGGCAATCAATAGGGACTCAATATTAACAGCACTTATCCTTTGGAAATGTTGGGGAGAAGAGTTGGGGATGACATGGACTCCTTCCTCTTCACACAGAAACAGCTATCTCAAGTGACAGGGACATCTGTTTGCTGAGCTGCTGGAGAGGGGCCTTAGTTCTCAGTGGTATCTAGGAAACCCCAAGAGTGGCCAGTCATAATGTCCCTCAGGAGGGTTCCTACATTCTGGTTAATTTACTTCTAAACTTGCTTGAGCTATATTTCATCCCTTCTGGCATATTTTGTTTTATACCTGATAAAATGGAGAGAAAATGGATGGTGAGGGAATGAGGGAGTGAGAGAAGTATATTTGTTCATTTGCAGAGCATTTTCACATTACTGACACTGAGATTTCTCTTGCCTGGAGACATATTTAAAATGAGGGTCTTAGATTAATGCTGTCAAGACTTTAGGGCTACAGAAAGATCATCTACTACATGTACCCCTCTCAGGTTCTGACTCAAGGGATTGGGTAGTAGGAGCTGCTGTGTAGTTGGGAATGACTAAAGGATGACCAATAGGCCACAGCTATGAAGGCCAGACATCTGGGCCTCAGTTCAGGCTCCTCACCTTATGAGTATTTCCAAGGCTCATCAGGTCAAAATCTCTTACCTAATACCTGACAAATAGGTTCAGTTGGCACATTCTGCTGACTGCTAATCTGGGATTGAAAAGCAGGTCTTTGTTTTGTTTTTTTTAACTCACATAGGTAGTCAGGCTTATATCCCTCTCTGGGTCACTGTAAGACCTAGGCAAGCCTGCTGAATCTGGTTTTCAGCTCCAGCTCTTCTGTCTTTCCTGGAACACTGTGATCACATTCTACTTGGTTATTGATATTCCTGCCTTGGCCGCTCTGTTAGCTCTCAAAGGTCAAGGTTAGTGCCTGAGTTTAATGTACCTCTGTATTCTTCCCCTTCCTCCAAGGCTCAGGTAAGTAGCTGGCGTGGAGTAGGACCTCAGCATGTGTTTATGAAGTGAATGAACAAGTGAATGAATGAGAACAAATATGGGAATGGTGACGTTTTGTGTTAAAGTACATACTGAGAGTGAATTAAAATGTACTCATTTTCTCTTAAATTGCATTAGAAGTACATTAGAATTTCAGATTTTAGCAGAGAAGAAAATTACAGGCAAATTCATATATTCTCATTCCTCCGTGACAGCTAACCCCCAAAGATTTGAGCGAGAAACAGTAGTTTAATATTGTCATTCTAGTTTCCTCTTGTTCTCTCCTGCTGCTTGAAGAGCTATGAAATGATTCATGCTTTGAAATACACTTTCTAGAATATTGAGCCTCTTACATGAATACTTAAAATTAATTCCCAACTGTTTCTCTCTTCCTTAGTCTTTGCTCCTTCACCTTTTTTCACTCTATTTGAAAATGCCACTGAGTCCCACACATGGGATCCCTGGCTAGTGCCATGGAGGCAGTGCTTGGCAAGCTCTACTTAGTGCTGCTTGAGTAAGGCCAAGTGCTGATCTGGGATGCTGTGGAAGGTTGGATGTGGAAGGTGAACTCTCCTTATGGCACCATGAGAAGAGACAGTGAACATTCTGCTGATGGGGCATAACTTGTGAAAGGGCTTCTTTTAGCGTAACATAGGAAATACTCCCTGCCCAGAAGTCCCTCTGGGCTAGAGCTAGTGAGAGCCTCATCCTGGAGGCCACTCACATCTGGATTTCCTATATTCATGCAGTCTCTGTGAAAGCAGCTTAACAATATAGTCTGCCATTAGAGAATTAGTAGTAGAGAACAAATTGGTCAGGTTCCCTTTACTGCCACATTTCAGAGCCAAGAGATCATGGGCAAGTTATTCAGTATTGTTAAGCCTAAGCCCTCTCTTGTGTAAGTGGGAGGTAATGGTGTTTTGACAGATAGAAGACTAATCTCTGTGAACATTTGGCACAGGGCATAAATGGCACTTTGTGCTATTGTTATGAATTGTGAGGGAACTGATGAATGGCATATATGGCCATCACGGGCTAGAAACAGTTTCTTCTTGAGTGCCTTTGTTGAGCAGGCAGTACCATTGTCCTTATCTAACTCTTGAGGAAAAGGAGGTGCTGAGAAGTGAAACAACTTGCTTGGGGGTCACAGAGCCACATTCCAGGACTCTCAAGGGAATCCAGTGAGGTAGCAGTGACCATGAAGACTAGGATGCTATGTCTCCATACTTCTTTACCTTCTCTCTCTTGCAGGCTGGTCAAAAGAGTAGGAGTGCTGGACTGGGGAGATGACTCAGTGGATAAAGCACTCACTGCACAAGCATGAGGACCCAAGCAGAATCTTAGAACTCATCTAAGAGCTTGACACAGTAATCCTGGTGCTCTTATGGCAAGATAGAATCAGGAGAATCTTCAGAAATGGAGCCAGCTAGGTTGGCATACACAACAATGAACAATTATAAGCCCTATCTTAAAGAAGATGGAAAGTGAGAACCAGCACCTAAAGTTGTCCTCTGACCTCCACACACATGCATACTCCCCCCCACACATATTTTAAAAGACTAGTATTGAGACAGACTGTGACTCCAGCCTTCTACTTTTCTGATCTGGCATCTGCTCAAGGCTAGCGAAAAGGTTTCCTAAGAAGGGATGCACCACATGCTGTCACTGAACTATGTGGACCACTGGCCAGTGAGAGGTCATGTCTGGAACTGTAAATAATGTTTCTTTGAAGGGGGGGAGAAGTCATATCTTGTAAACCTGTGTCACATTAACTGAAACCAGCCAAGCAGCTGGCTTTCCATGTTCTTCTCCTCACTGGTCTTCCCAGCTAAGGGAACTTGGAAGCATTTTCTAGGTCACAAGAAAGGTGGAGGGGACGCTAGAAAACCAGGGGAAGGATACAGCCCTTGAGTGAGTGGAATGATGGATTTGTGACTTCCAAGTATCAATTAGGCTATGAATGCATCTTATAGAACCAACCAAGTATTTATCTGGTATTTCAGGTGGAGTTCTTTGAGGCGATAAATCAGGGAAATCTGAAAGGGAAGGAGAAAAGCCTAGCAAGAAGAAGGCCACATTTCACCCCAGTGAGAGACACTTAGCCTCCTCCTATATACACAGATGGGAAAGTTACTGCTAGGCCCAGTTCTTCCTAATCTGCCATGAGTGCATGTGGGAAGGGAATGTAGGTCATTCTAAGCAAGATATACTATCCTAGTGATGCCTACAATCCCTGTCTGCTCTCTGCTGGTATGTTCTTTAATATCCGTGCCTCAATGTCCTTATCTTCAAAGTAGAAAAAATCAAGTGCCTGTGTTTTCTGAGCCTGTTGTTGACAACTTCCTAGAAGCTGCCTAAAAATGTAGGGACACCAAGAGAAGACAGATCATTGTTGCAGGATGATGCTACTGAGCTGTGAGGTTAACTTGGGGGCAGGAAGTAATAGTTGTAGAAATATGGAGGTAGATGGAACAATACATCATGCCAGCCTCCAACTTCCCTGTTCCTCCTTCCTAGCCACTTGTCAAGGTTCCACAGCCTGTTTGGGCAAATGTTAACCTTTCCTTGCAATTCCCAGGAGTGTTGTAAAGTGTTTATGGGTAATACACTTCTGGATGAAGATTTTTTCATTTTCTCTGACTTTGCCAGGAAGCTGAAGGGAATGGGTCTTTGAAGTAATGCTACTTTCTGCCTTTGCTTCAAGTGCAGATAGGGAGAGCACTGACATTGGTCTTCCAGAGGCTGGAGGAATGCATCTGACACAACCTAGAATATTGTGAGGAGGCAAGACACCATTTCCAGAGGTCTCTGCATTCTGCAGGAAATTTCATCTTCAGGGTTACTTGGATACCTATAAAGAAATGCCACCCATTACTTCCAAAGGCCACCTGTGCTAATACCAGACTATGCCGATGACTTGGAAAGCCTTCCTTCCTTTCTTCTCTTCCTTCCTTCCTTTCTTTCAATTGAAAAATAGATTCTTCTTTTATACAATATATCCCTACCACAGTTTCCCCTCCCTCCACTCCTCCCAGGTCCCCACCCAACCCCATCTCCTCCAGACACACTTACCCTCCATTTTCTCTTCAGAAAAAGTAGGCCTCCAAGAGACAAAGTATGGGTTGAAATGGATTTCCATGAAATATTTGCCCACCAGTCTTGATTTTTTTTCCCATCTCCCATGATGGCCACCATGAAACTCTCAGCATCTGTTCTCCAGAAGTATCATTCATTCTTTCTACGTATTGATTCTGTCTACTTTACCATCCTGTTCTCCTTTCTGGTTTTTCCCTATAAATAAGCTTTATTGTTTTATAGTTCTAGAGACCATGAGGCCAAAATTGCTGTGATATGTGCACACATGCACGTAAGAAGACAACTTTCCAGAGTTGTGGGAGCCCACCGAAGTTTCTGAGTGAGATCTGAGCTTGCTTTTCCAGCAGGGCTGCATAAAAGAATGATTGGACCATGGGCCTGGGTACCAGGTGTTTGGAAGGGTCTACATTTGGCTGTATGTAGCAAGAAGGAGGTCTTTTGTCTCACCCCATGAACTTGTTATGAAAAGTCCCTTTGAATAAAGTTCTGGGCCAGTGGATAAGGATCCAGGCCCTCCCAAGGCTATCATGTGTTTCTATCTGTCTCTCTCCCTTCTATATTTCTATCTAAATCTCTTATCCCTTACTCCTCAACAGTACCCTGGGGGAAAAGGTGGGAGCTGGTCCCCCACAAATGGCATCACAAACAGGGACCAGGGACTTGGTAAAGGAGAGAGGGGGTGTGACAGGTATAAGGAAGCATGCTGATAAGGAATTGAAAAATAAAGGTGACAGTATTTTATTCTTGAGAGTGAAAGTAAAGTGGCTGAAAGATGCCCAAGTGAGGCTGAAGTGTATATCTCTTTCTATCTAGGTTTCTCTTTTTCTTTCTCTCTTAATCTCTATATATCTTCTAAATTATGTTTAAAAATTGTTGTATAAGTAAGTCATAGAAATGTAGGCTTAGATATATTAGGATAGAATATAGGCTTTAGGTCTAGGGACATGGTAAAGGTTTAATAGAGGGTTTAATTTAGAGTAGAGTAGTTTTTTTCCCCTGAGTGCAAGCAGAACCTGGGATACAGAAAGCAGTGTCCATGGCAGACTGTGAATTTGGCAGTCTGAGAGGCTTCAGAAGCTTCAGAAGCTACCAACAATGGTGGATGCCAGAGCCAGTGCAAGTGGCAGCAGCCAGGCATTAGCAGCTGATGCCCGAGGGGCATCAGCACAGCACAGGTGGCAGACGCCTGAGACAGTGCAAGCAGTGAGGTTCTGCAAGCTTTCTGCCATGGAAAAAGCCGTGGTGAGCAGCAGAGACACTGTGCCTTGAGAGAGGCAAATGGCAGGCAGCATCTTAGAGAGGAGCAACAGAGACTTCAGACCCCAGCTGCCAGAGCAAGTCTGTCTCCTGGAGCCACAGTTCCTGGTGGCCAGAGGCCAGCAGGGATGCCACTAGAGAGGCAGAGAGCAGAGTGGGCAGCTGGAGAGTGAGAGCACAGGGTGCTGTGGCAGCTGTGGGAGAGACAAAGCCTCCATAGAAAGATGCCCTTGGTGCACACACCAGGAGGGTCAGGGAACAGGCCCTCTGAGTCTGAGTGCATTCTGGGAACTCTGGCGATCCTGAGGCAGTGTTTGGCAGAGCATGGGATGCAAGGACCACTGGCAGAGCAGGTAACACAGCTGGGGTGCAGTGGCCATGACTGGCCTTGGCTAGGTTCCCTCCCAGACCCTGGGTGCTGAGAGCAGTGGCTCATAACAGCAGGGGCGACCTCTTGAGCTAGTGTGGCATGAAAGCCCTTAGGGTGATTGAAAGCCCTCAGGGCCTAAGGATACAGGGGTCCTGGGAATGGCCAGTTAGAGGAGGCACAGATAGACCAGGACTATGAAAGCTGTAAAAGCCTTAACAGAGCCAGGAGCCAAAAGCCATGCAGTTTCTGTTTGCTGGCTGTAAGAAAGTCTCTTTTGAGAGGACTCTGCCCCAGATAGCGAATATCTTTTGCCCTGGAGCAAAAATGGCTTTAGGGGAAGGCTACAAACTGCAAAACACAGTTGTAGCAGAGAGCAAAAGTTTCAGAGAAGCTCGCTTGAACTGAAAAAAAAAAGTTTTGGTTATGGAACTCCTCATATTTGGAGCTGTTTGCTTCAGTGTCATTATGACTCTGACAGCTATACAAAGACTTAAAGGCAGCTAATGAGCCACGCCCTGATTTTGAGTGCTCAGAAGAACTTTAAGACTGATATCAGAAAGCTTTCTGGAACTTTAAGATTCTTGATAGAACTGTGCTTTTGAACTTTTGGGACTTAAGAAATAGGATGGACAGGAGTGATTTCATTGCAATGGGACAATTTTGACTTTACTTATGCATATAGACTCTACTTGCAAACTGTTTTGTGTTAAAATGGAATTGTTTATGGAACTTGTTTTGTGTTAAAAATAGAACTGTTTAAATGGAGAAATTTGTTTTTTTCTACTCAGGTTCAAGATGCAGTTTAAAAAATTATAAAGAAAAGGGGGAGTTAATATTCCTCAGTCTCTTTAATTTTTTAAAAATATTTTCTTGTTACTTGAGTGTATTAATATTGTGTTAATGTACGCTATGTTTTGTATAGTTCTATTAAGAAATTGCTTTTGGATGTCTGATAAAGTTGTTAAAGTATTAATGGTTATATTGAGAGTATTGCTTTTGGATGTAGGTTTGTAGGAATTGTAATTGTGTATGGTAATATTCATGTTAGAGTTATTATGTTAACCTATTGATATTGGTGCACCATTGTTTGGTGAAGTTAAGGGACTATTTGGGTTTGATGCAGATTCATCAGTAGTTTATCCTATGTTTTGTTAGCAAGAAATACGAGTGTTTCTATTAAGAGATTGCTTTAAAGTGTAAAGAGTTTTATTAAGAAATTGCTTTTGGATTTTTGCTAAAGTTTTTAAAGTGTTAATGGTTCTATTAAGAGTTTGCTTTTAGATGTAAGTTTGAGAGAATTGTAATTATGTACAGCCATGTTTATGTTAGAATTATGTTAACCTGTTAATGTTTGGTAAAGCTAAGGGAGTCTTTAAGTTTGATGCAGTTGCATCTGGAGTTTATTGATTTATTTGATATGGTTGCATCAAGGGTTCTTTGATTTTAAAAAAAGACTTGGTGAAGCTAGGACTGCTGTAGTCACCTTAGACCCATTCCAAAAAGGATATTCCATCTTTAACATCCTCTACCTCTTCACTGGTAGGTGTGGCAGCTATGGGAATTGCTGTGGTTGTTACAGCTACTTGCAATCTCTTAAGTGGGAGCTTTATAAAATATTAAGAATAGGGACCTGTGGGAACCCACAGAGGCTTCTCAAGGAGATCTGATCTTGCTTTACTAGCAGGGCTACATAAAAGGATGATTGGACCTCAGGCCTGGGTACCAGGTATTGGGAAGTGTCTACACGTGGCTATATCTAGCAAGGTGGAGGTCCTTTGCCTTGCACTGTGGCATTGTTATAAAAGGCCCATTTGAATAAAGTTCTGGGCCAGTGGATAAGGAACCAGGCCCTCCCAAGGCTATCCTGTGTTTCTACCTATTTCTATCCCCTCTATCCTTCTATCTAAATCTCTTATACCTCACCCCTCAAGAGTACCCAGGTAAAGGCAGAGGCTAATTCCCCACATAGCTTCTAAAAGTGTGGATGGGATTATTATATAATTACATCATTTATCCCTTCCTTCTCTTTCCTTCCTCCTCACCCTTCCATAATAAAACCTTCTGCTCTAGTCTCTTTTTTTTCCATTAAGGGCTGTTACACACACACACACACACACACACACACACACACACACACACACACACATGTTACTTGTATTATATATGTTTTTAGGGCTGATCATTTGGTATTGGATACTCAATTGGTGTATTCTTCCCTGGAGAAGATCATTTCTCCCTCTCTCAGCATTCATTAGCTGCCTCTAGTTCTTGTCTTGTGTTGAGGCCTCATGAGCTTCTGATGGGGATGTCTTTCTGTGTGCTGTGAATGTGTTGCTCTGGTTGATTGATAAATAAAATGCTGATTGGCCAGTAGCCAGGCAGGAAGTATAGTATAGGTGGGATAAGCAGAGAGGGGAGTTCTGGGAAGAGGAATGCTGAGTCAGGAGTCACCAGCCAGAGATAGAGGAAGCATGATGTGAAAGTACTGGTAAGCCACAAGCCATGTGGCAACTTATAGATTGATAGAAATGGGTTAATTTAAGATATAAGAACTAGATAGCAAGAAGGCTGTCACGGCCACACATTTATAAGTAATATAAGTCTCTGTGAGTTTACTTGGGTCTGAGCAGCTGTGGGCCCTAGCAGGACTGGAGAAAACTTCAGCTACAAATGGTGCCCAATGGCTTGAGTTTCCACCTAAAACCTGAGAATACTTAATAAGCAATTCTAAAATGGAGCTAAAAACAGCTTCCTAGTTGTCTCTCTCAAGTTAACAGCAGCCTGTGGGCTTGAGCTACTCTATAGTGGGTTCATGGCTTGCAGGCTTGACCTGCATACAACATGGCAGATTCCAAGCCACGCAGTATGCTGCATGGTACATATAGCTTTTTCTAGTAAAAAAAAATACAATAAAAATTAAAAAAAAGGTTTCTGGGCTACACATTGCTTTGATGGAAGCATAGACCCACTACTTCCCAGAGTCGGTGGGAGCATGGTTCCCAGAGCTGGCTGTAAACATAGTTCTGCCATGTTGGGAAGCTGAGGTGGGAAGAAAATACTGCAGTACAAAGCAAAAGGTTCACAATAAGACAGATTCAGATGGAATAAGATTTAAAAAAGTTTACAATGTGTATAAAAGTGTATGTAGGACAGAAATATATACAGTTTATATAAAGAAATAGTTTTAAAAAATAAAGTCTTTAAAGAGAAAGTAAAAGTAATATAAAAAGTAAGCCACGGAAAGATGGATATCACACAGAGAATCTGAATTGTGTTGTCTTTGGGATTTTTAACTCCAGAGAGACATTGGATTGTAAAGGCTGCTGAGTTAAACCAATATGTATATTTTAAAGGTACTTTGACTTCAAAATTTGGATGTAAGGATATGTTGCTTTGGAAAGGAGGCTCTGCTTTTGTTTCCACAGAAAGCCGGAGGGCTATGGATTTGTTCCAGATTAAGATACATCAGGTTTGACCAGTCAAGACCCCTTGAAAGATCTCCAGTGACACCATGGCCCAGATGATCCAACATCCAGAATGGTTTCAAGACAACTGGCTCAGACAATACAGCCTCATGGACTACTCTATAACCCTAAAATTTTCTTTGTGTCCCCATAAAAATACAGTGCCCTTTCCAGCAGGAAGTAGTATGAAAAGCTACGCCCAAATTCCCAAAATATTATTTATAAATGTTTATTTTTATTTATAACAGGATGATTATAAATGCAATCTCTTTGTAATAAAGAAAAGGGGATATAGATATGATAGGATAAATAGTAACAACTTGATTAAAAGTGTTTTACATTGCTATGGATTTTAGTTTATTGATACAAGTTTAAACTTAATTTTGTTATACTGTATATATATTTCTACTCTTGTTTGAGGTATTATGTTTATGTAATTCATGTAGATTATAATGGACAGATTAATAATTAGTCTTCTATGATAGTCAAACTTGTAGTCGTATTAAGTTTTCTAGGTATACATGGTTGTAATTCACTTAGGTAGGTAATCTTCAAATACTTCAAAGACCTACAGAATATGGCATTTAAAATGTTTTCATAATTTAGACTTTCTGGATAGTGAGACATGTCTGCTCCTGGCAGCACTGATTTACTTCAGAGAGGAGGATGGGCATCAAAGACACTCTCTATGGAGTCTATCTTCTTCTTGGCAAAAATAGCTATTTGGGCAAGAAACTGTTTTTGCCTGGACTGCTTGATAGACTGGACATGCAGGACCCCATAGGAAGGTGACCACTGAACTTTGCTTGGCAAAATGGTCTTTCAGGTTCCTGCTTCATAGAGGAAACTACCAGATATTCTACAGGACACAGAAAGAAGTGACTGAGAGACTCTAGGCCTATGGGCTGAAGACAGATGCTCCAACTTTACAGGGGAACTTTGGATGACTATCTAGGCTGCCAGCTGTCTCTGTATACCTTGCAAGACTCCCAAAAGTTGCTTGCATCCTTCTCCTGTTTTGCAGGTAATATTATATCCTTCTGAGGTCTTTGATGTAGTTGAAGACTAGATAGTTATAATTTCCTTAGTCATGACAAAAGATAAGTTAGATATGAAACTTTAGATTAACAAATATAGGATAGATAGGATATTTACTTTGATTTTGCCAAATATAAATAGACTAGATATTGTAACTATAATTCTTGCTTAATAATTGTTTTGTTGTGTATGGTTTTGCTGTGTTGAAGTTAAAACCTTCCTTTTTTAAAAAAAGAAAAGGGAAAGTGCTGGGGATGTCTTTCTGTGTGCTGTGAATGTGTTGCTCTGGTTGATTGATAAAATGCTGATTGGCCAGTAGCCAGGCAGGAAGTATAGTATAGGTGGGATAAGCAGAGAGGGGAATTCTGGGAAGAGGAAGGCTGAGTCAGGAGTCACCAGCCAGAGACAGAAGAAGCATGATGTGAAAGTACTGGTAAACCACAAGCCATGTGGCAACTTATAGATTGATAGAAATGGGTTAATTTAAGATATTAGAGCTAGATAGCAAGAAGCCTGTCATGGCCATACATTTATAAGTAATATAAGTCTCTGTGAGTTTACTTGGGTCTGAGCAGCTGCGGGCCCTAGCGGGACTGGAGAAAACTCCAGCTACAGGCTTCCCTCTTTCACTTTAGCATGTCTATTGCTCTCATCCTTGTTTAGGTCATATTTACACAGCCATGTTGGTGAGATTTCAATAGGTGTAGCTTCTCATATTTCTAGGAAACACAGTCTCAAAGCAAACTTTGTTTCTCTGACTCTCACAGTCTTTCTGCCCCCTCTGCAATTATCCCTGAGCATATACAGAAGTGTTTTGTAGGTGTATCCAATGGGGTTGAGTCCAACAACAATGAATTTTGATTGGTTCTGGTTTTCAGGAATGGTCTCTATCTTTTGCAAAGAGAAGTTTCCTTGATGAAGGATAAGGACTACACTTATCTTTGGGTATAAGGACAGATATTTAGAATGCAGTTAGAAATTATACTGGTTTAGTTAAACAGCAGTTGTAGGTTCTCCTCCAAGATCCACAACTTCACCAGTCCAAACAGCTCAGTCTGGTGAAGCTGTCCCTGCCATTTGAGCCCTACAGTCTGGCTTAGCTTTACCTCTTACCTTATGTACATACACACCTGCCTTCTAGCATGGCTGGCCTGAGTAGGATAATTGCAACAAACATCGACAGAGAACACAAACTCAGTCCTTTCCACAACCCCACAGGTGAGTACATAATTATGTGTTTTTTGATGTAAGGAAGTAACCTTGGAATAGTGGAGCATTTCACCAGGTATATGGCTAGTAAGTAATGAGTAGAGCCAGGATTCTAACTTGGGCATCTTGTTTTCAGAGTTTATGGTTTTCACCATTGTAGTAGAGGCCTCCTATCAAAATGTTCTCTGCTGCTCTTCTGTATTCTCTGTGCCTTTATCTTGTAGCACTGCCATTCAGTAAGCTAGTTTCTCCTTCTTTATGCATTGCAGTGGATGGCTTCTCCCACATCTGGCCTCTGGAGACCAGCAAGAGGTCCCATACACCTTAAGTGTCCTTACATTTCAGAGCCCTATATCTCATTGGGACAGCTCAGAAAGGCGCTGCAGGAGAGAGTGTAGATATAAAAGGAATTCTCTAGAAGTCCTTAATTTGGTGGATCATGGATCCTTTATATATTGGAAATAATGGGACTTTTGCCTATGAGAGCTTAGACACATTCCCCTACTGTTTAGTCCTAAAGCTTACCTCAGGGAAGGAAAGCTGTAATTTACAGTGGACATCAAGGATCTTGATCTCATTCAATTCTTTCAGCTCCATGGGAAGCAGACATCACACTTGCTACCTGTGATGGTTAACTTTAAATTGTCAAGTTGGCATAACTTGGGAAAAGAATCTCAATGAGGGAGTGTCTAGATCTTATTGGCCCATGGGAATGCCTGTGAGGGATTATATGGATTGCATAAATTGAGGTGGAAAGAGCCAGCCCAGTGTGGGTGACACAATTATCTAGCCAAAGGATTATAAACTATATAATAGAAAGCTTTCTGAATTTAAGAAATGTGCATGAATTCATTCTTTCTCTGCTCTTAACTATGGATGTAATGTGATTGGCTGCTTCAAGTTCCTGCTTTATGACTTCTCCCCAGTGATGGACAGTAACCTGGAACTGAACTAAAATTACACTTTAACCTTCAGTTGCTTTTGCCAGGGTGTTTTGTCACAGCAACATGAAAGGAAACAAACATTCCTCTAATCACAAAGCTGGTAGAGATCATGGTAGACACTAGCACTCCAGCTTTCAAGTCTCTGTCTTCTTGCTTACCTCAGCCCTTGTTTCTGCAGCAAAAGCTGTAGGTATGAGATCTGCAGATGAGGGAGTGGCTAACATAGGACTGCAGCAACAATTAAGTTTCTACACAGAACCATAAATAAGAATCAGAGAAGTAACTTTACTTATAGGTCAGGACATTGTGGACCCTGAGCCTTAACCTCCTAGGTTCCTAGGTTAGAGTAGCTAGGGGATGGGCTGACAGCAAACCTGTCTGAGCACAGGGACCTGGGTGCTGATTGGAGTAGACAATGGCTAGAACAGGGTTTTCTGAGGTGCTTTCAAGGCCACAGAGGAGATCCTGAAGTCAGGGAAGAACATGAGGCTTCACAATGCAGTATCTATGCATGTCCTCCCACCTTATTCCCAATGAATAAACACCAAGTGGGGGCTTTTGTGCTGTCTTCCAGGGTCTTCTTTGCCTTTAGAGTTCCTGGAGTGGCTTGCCTAGATTGAAGGTGGCTAGAATCCTGCATAAAGTACAGGATCACTGGAAGTCAAAGGGTGAGGATCATTTATTGGTGACTCTGAGAGATACCTCCTCTCATGTGGCTGTACATCTTTTCTGCTAACTAAACCATCTCTGAAGGTTTAGCCCTAGCTGTGATATCTCGAGTCCTGTGGTCTTCATCCCTACCTCTGTCAGTGGCTTGGAATGATCCTTGGGATGGTCTTGAAACAACAAGGATTTGAAACATCAAGGATTTTATCTGTGATAGAGCAAGACTTTCATCACCAATTCAACATGTTTCCTAAAGCTGTGTCAAGCACTTGACTGATTTGATATCTGATAATCTCCAGAGGGCCCAGGAGGTACACATTCTTGATATGAACTTGGTGCTGGGCACATCTCCATGGAGAGTGGGTATAGATGAGCACAGTAAGGGCAAAGAGTGAGTAGGGGGTCATGTGGATGTTGTTACTACTGGCTACTTCAGGTCAAGATCCTGGGGTGAGAAAAAGCACTGAAACAATGCATCTGGAAAGACTGTTGAGTTTCAGAAAAAAAGTTGTTATATATGCCTTCAGGCTAGCTAAGACAGATACTGTGCAAATGAACCAATGCAGACTCAGATGAGACTAACTTCCAACCACTCCTCCTGCCTTTTGCTCACATCGTTTGACTCTTTATTACTTTGGCTTGTTCTAAAATCAAGAAATCTCTTATTCAAGTTAAAGATATGCCAGCATCATTAATCTATATACAACTTGAATACTGTGCTGTGTACTATCAGCTTTTATTGTATGAATATAGGTGCATGTACACACACACACACACACACACATGCGCACATGCACATGTGTGAGCACAGACATGCACACTTATCTATAACCCACTGTGCTTCCTACCATTTATTCTTTGCAAAGACACATGCTCATCAGTTGTACTCTGATCACAGTAGAGGTAGATGACTTGGAATGAGTGTAACAATCCTCACCTAACTTATTTTCTATCCTCAGTGTATCTGAGTTCTCTAATTTCTTAGAGGTCATTAACTATCCCAAGTCCACTGATGCATTTGTTATGAGTGAGAGTTGGAAAAAGTCTCTAGAAGGCATGATAGGGAAAGACTAGGATCATAGTGCCCAGCCCCAGCTGTCATGGGCTTGACTTGAGACAGAGCCTTCCTCTGTCCTAGACTGTGGACTTAACTGGGCATGGATTGCTGCAGTGCCATCACAACCATGTTCTTGTACACTCTGCTCTGGTAGACTTGGGAATGAAGGTAAGACCAAGAATTTGCTTTGTCTAAAAAATATTGTCCATTAGAGAGCTGAACGGCACTGGGTCCAATAGCGTCTGTCAGTGTCAATTGTCAACTTGACACATATGGGAAAAGAGAGCGTCAATTGAGGAATTATCTCCACAGAATGACCTGTGGGGAATGTCTGTGGGACATTTTCTTGGTTTCTAATAAATATAGGAGTGTTCAGATTTCTGTGGGTGGTACCATCCCTGGATTTGTGAGCCTCAACTGTAAAAGAGAAGTAGATAAGCAAACCAGGAGAAGTAGGTGAGTAAGCAGAGATTCTTTGTGAACTCTGCCTCAGTTTCTGCTCCTGGGTTTCTGCCTTGAGCTCCTGTCCTGAATTCCCTTGATGATGGAATGTATGCTGAAATAAACTCTTTCTTCTCTAAGTTACTTTTGGTCACTGGGCTTATCTCAGAAACAGAAAGTAGATTAGAACAGTCTTGAAATGTTTTTCCACTCCTGGTACTTCATGAATGTGTGTTCATAGGTGTTTAAGAAAAATACACTGATTTATTTTGGTATGTCTGCATATTACATGTGTGTTAACATGTGCTGTATCGCCTTTCTTGAACTTCCTGACTAGGAGTATCAACTCTATGCTCCCATGGTTGCTATCACATTATCTTGTATTTTATCTTCATATAGAAATTGGTTATGATATTATTTATAATGTTTATTATAATAATATTTATTATGAAGTCATTGTGTAGTTGACTCCTTACTATTCTGTCTTCTCTACCTAGAACACCTCTTCCCAGAGGAAAGGAAATCTGTTGGTCTTACCCATCAATTTGTCCCTAGTGTCTAGCACAGTGGCTGGTTCACAGTTGAGGTAGGAGAAATATTTGTTGATTCAATAACTGTATGGGTCATATTTGCCTCATTGTGTTTTAGGGGTGTGGGTATACTGCAGGAGTTCTTAACCTTCCTAATGCTGTGGCCCTTTAATACAGCAAAAAAAATTATTTTTGCTTCTATTCCATAACTGTAATTTTGTTACTGTTATGAATCATAATATAAATATTTTTAGAGATAAATGTTTGCCAAAGGAGTTGTGAGAACCTGAGAACCACTGTTGTATTGTATAAAATGGTAATCTGGAAGCTACTCTGAACTAAACAAACCTAGACTTGGCTTCTGTCTGAGCTAACCCCTAGTCCTGATTGTTGCCTAGTCCTTCAGAAAATGGTTCCACTGGCTTTCAAGAGCATTAGGCAGGGAAGCAATTACAATAGTAAAGGAATTGTACTGCTGCCTACTTACCCCAACTTTTACCAAACTGGGACTTTGCCATTGGTATTTTTCTTCTGTAGCCAATATTAGCCATCCTCCAAAGCTCTGATTGAATCTTAAGGGTCCTTGTGGAGTGCACAAAAGGGTTCTTAATGAAGAGAAGAGCCCACTGACATGCTGATAATGCTGTTTTCTTGATCTCAGCATGTTTTATAACCAGTTCCCAGGCCATTATTCCAGATAGGTGTGGCCTTCCTGGCCTCAAAATGGTTTTCATTGGACTGAGACTGGTCTGCATAAGGCATGCAGGACAAAGATGATTCTATTCTGCATTATTTTACAGAAGAGGAGCTGTGTAAAGAAGTTTGAGTGACTTCTTCCAGTTCCTTAAACTGGTTGGTGGTGAGGTGAGGGGGTGGTGTTTGAAGTACTGCTCTGGAGTCCTCAGAAGCATTTTAATTTTGTTGGACATCTCATTCTGGATTTAAACATGAGGGCTGTCTGTTGTCAGCCAGGCAGCTGCAGAAATAACTCCTAAGAAGTCTGGACAGCATCCTCCTCCACAGCAGCCCTCTCTGCAGTTATTGTCCATTTGCATGTCCTGTTTTCTAATGTGCCTCTTAAACTATTTTGTTACTTTTTCTATTAGGTTGTTTACCTTTTTTGTTTGTTATTAAATTTTTAAAAATGTCTTTTGTATGCCAACCACTGTTTTCCCTCCTTCCTCTCCTCCTGTTACCTCCCCTCACCTTTCTATCTCCCCCTACCCCATCCACTCCTCAGAAAGGGTAAGGCCTCCCATGGGAGTCAACAAAGCATGGCATATCAAGTTAAGACAGGACCAAGCTCCTCCCCCTGCATCAAGGGTGAGTGACGCATCCAACCGTAGGGAACAGGTTCCAAAAAGCCAGCTCATGTGCCAGGGACAGATCCTGGTCCCACTATTAGGGGACTCACAAACAGACCAAGCTACACAACTGTCAGCCACATGCAGAGGGTCTAAGATGGTCCCATGCAAGCTTCCTAGCTGTTCATCTAGAGTCCATGAGCTCCCACAAGCTCAGGTCAGCTGTCTCTGTGGGTCTCCCTGTCATGATCTTGATCCCCCCTTGTTCATATAATCCTTCCTCCCTATGGTGATATTTTATTTGTGCTGAAATGTGATTTTATTTGTATGTTAATAAATAAAGTTGCCTGGGGATCAGAGCTAAAAGCGAGCCATTTAGTAGAAGTCAAGTGGTGGTGGCACACGCCCTTAATCTGATCACATGGCAGGCAGAGTCTCTGTGTGGTCAAGGACACAGCCAAGTGTAGTGACACACACCTTTAATCCTTGTACCAACCATAGAGACCTGGAGGTCTGTATAGACAGGCAGTGATGAGGATATCATGTGGTTCGGTTTAGAGCCAGTGAGAAGGCAGAACAGAAAGACAATAAAAAGACAGTCACACAGGAAGAAGGTCTCTCTCTTTCTCTCTCTCTCTCAAAGCAATGGCAGTGAGTGGTAAGCTAAAGACTATTCACTAGTGCTCTGAACTCTTGTGATTTTAACTCTGTATTTGGCTCTGTGTTTCTTATTTAATAAGATCAATTCTCTCTCTCTCTCTCTCTCTCTCTCTCTCTCTCTGTGTGTGTGTGTGTGTTACTGAGTATCAAATCCTGAGCCTGTTGTGTACTAAGCAAACATTCTACCACTAATCTATAGCTTCAGTCCTCTTTGAAAAATTTGAGATAGTCACTAAATCCCCTACTCACTTTATTCCAGGCAGCCTTTGAACTTGTGGCCCTCTTTCCACAGCCTCCTAAACAGCAGGGATCATGAGTCTGTACCACCAGGCACAACACTTTGTTCCTTTTCATGTGTTGTAAATGTCTTCTCCAAAACTGTGAATTCAGTATATAACTAATATTTGTTTATACTTTTTTATTATGTAAATGAATTTGCACTAGTTGAAATTCACAAATCATAAAGATTCAGTTTGCCAAGTTTGGAATAACTCATGCACCTATGTATCCAAGCTTCTATCAAGAATTAAAGACTGGAAAAAGTTCCTCCTTGAAGCTATGAGATATTAAACAAAGCGCCAGTGTCACGTGTTAGATAACTCTCTATCAGTTGTTGCTCAAGGAGGCCTTAGAGGTCCACAAAACAACACCAGTTTTTAACATTCTTCTTTTGGCCATCAGAACTTGATGATGGATGATATCCTACTGTTGAAAATACTACATATCTTGGTTCCATGGTATGGAGAAACCAAGTTGGAACTGAGCTGCAAGCTTCCTCACTGCTGACTAGCTTTCATAGTGTCACAAGGTGCTATACAAGCTGCTGGGAGAGATAAGACATCAAGAATCTTATTCATCTGTGAACCCTATGAACTAGATGACCAACTTTTGAGGCAAGATATGCCCATTTCTACAATAGTGGCATGAATGTTATTGACCTAACAAAACTCTTTGGTTGGATTTGAGTTTTACTGTACAGGGAGTTGGGGGTTGGTTCCATACCTGATACTGTAAATACTCTCAAAAGGCCATAGCATGATAGGACATAGGACCAAGGGCAGGAGGACTTAATTTTGCTATTTAGTTAAACTGACATTAAACCACTTTCTTTTTTTGTGAGACAGGATCTCACTATTTACCTCAGCAGGTATGGACCTCATTCTGTAGAGACTGGCCTCAAACTCCCAGAGATCCACTGCCTCTGCCTCCCTAGTGCTGGGATTAAAGGCATGTGCCACCATGCCTGGCTTATTGAATTACCTTCTTAATAGATACATGTACACCCATAGACAATTACCACTGTCAGCCTTAATCAGAGAACTGCAATGAAGGCAGAGTCTTATGGCAGCACAAGGTACTGAGAATAAGTGATGGTTGAATGCTTGGTCCCAAACAAGACATTTTACCATCCTCTTCATATCTCAGGGAACATTATGAAGAGGGGGCAGAAAGAATGGAAGAACAAGAAGACAGGGAGAAGGGCTATGAAATGCTGACTTCTAGGCATGACACAGCTAATGCAGCCATGAATTCTCAACAACTGTAGATGAGTACTGTATTAAGCCTATACAATGGGCACATCAACAGCTAGACAAGATTAGATAAGGGATTCAGGGGTCCCTACCCTTCACTGCTGATCTATTTCCCATGAATAGATTCAGAAAAAGAGGAGATTGTTGCCTTGGTTGTATGCTCACTGGTAACCCCAACAGGCTCCAGTGGACAGTCCCATTCAAAAGGTCAAACAGATGGCCCTGGTTAAATTTAAATGAATCACACAGTAAAACCAAAAGATATGTATTGGAAATGGGACAGATTGGGAGTCGGGGAGGGGCTGACAGGGGTGAGAGGGAGATATATTAAAAATATAGAGGAGAAAGTATGAAGAATGCATTATAAGCATGCATAAAAATGTCAAAGAACTAATTTAACTTTAAAAGGAGAATTGGAGACTTCCATTGCCCTGAAAATCCAGGTCCCTCATCTTCCTTCCTAGTCCATCTCTGCTTCTGTATCCTTATAGACAACTGTCTGAATCCCCACTAGACTTATACAACTAGGACAAGGCTTCACTGAGTTGCTCATGCTGCCCTTGAACTCATTCTGTAGCCTAAATAGGACATAATCTTGTCTTGATGTGATGGCTATTCTTGGTTGTCAACTTGACTACATCTGGATAACTGAAATCCAAAAATGAAAGGCAGACCTGTGAGGGATTTTTGCTTAATTTGAAGTAGGAAAATCCACTTATAATCTAGATACACCTATAATCCAGACCTTTTGATCTGGGAAAATATGTGCTTTTATCTGGATCTTGAGGTGGGAAGACATGCCTTTTAATCTGAGCCACACCTTCTGGAAGTCTATATAAAGACATGGAAGAAGGAAACTTTGCCCCATCTTGCTAACAAATGCATTCCTTTACTGGCATTAGAGCCTACTTCTTTGGGATTCCATCATATATTCAAGACAAGCTGAGAAATCCAGCCTTTTGGACTGAGCAACTAATTACTGGATTCTTGGACTTTCTCTTCATACCCAGTCATTGTTGGATTAGCTAGACTGCATTTTATAAATCATTCTAATAAACCCCCTTTCTCTATATAAAGAGAGATTCATTTTATAAGTTCTGTTATTCTAGAGAATCCTGACTAATATACTTGTGTAGATGTAACCAACCGCCTTATTAAATAAGAAACACAGAGCCAATGTAAGAATGAAAGCCCAAGAGGTCAGAGCTAAGAATCTTACCACTTTCCGCCAGCTAGCCTCTCCCGCCAAGAGACCTGTCCAAAAAAGGAACTACTCCCTGTGTGTTCGTCTTTAAATAGGAGTTCTGTTCTGCCTTCTCATTGGTTGTAAACCCAACTACGTGACTGCCTCGTCACTGTCGTCTGTACAGACCTCCAAGTCTTCTATAGTTGGTATTGAGATTAAGGGCGTGTGTCTCCAATGCTGACTGTATCCTTGAACACACAGAGATCTACCTAGTTCTGCTTACCAAGTGCTGGGATTAAAGGCGTGGACCACCACCGCCCTGGCTTTCGCTATGGCTTGCTAATAGCTCTGACCCCTAGGCAACTTTATTTATTAACATACAAATAAAATCACATTTCAGTACAATTAGAATACCACTATATACTTGGCCTCCTGAGTATCTATGAGCAGCCACCTGGTCCAGCTTCACCTTTATTCTTGGTTATTTCTGGGTATAGAATATTGGTTGTTCTCTTTTAGCACTTTAATGACAGAGTTCACTGTTTTGGGGTCTCCACTATACACCAGGTATATTAATATTAATTGTGGTTCCTTTGGACATCATTTTTTCTAGCCTATTGTCTTAGTTAGGGTGTTTTTTATTGCTTAAAGAGATACCATGGCCACAGCAACTCTTATAAAGAAAACATTTAATTGAGGTGATAGATTACAGTTTCAGAGGTTCATGACAGGGAGCAGGACAGCATGCAGGCAGATGTGATGCTGGCTACATCTTGACCAGAAGGCAGCAGGAAGTTGACTGACACACTGGGCAGTATCCTGAGTATATGAAACCTCAAAGCCCACTCCCACAGTGACACACTTCTTCCAACAAGGCCATACCCACTCTAACAATACCACACCTCCTAATAGTGCCACTCCCTATGGGATTATGGGGGCCAGTTACACTCAAACTACCACACTGACTTAAGATTTCCTCTTATTTTTTTTGGAGGTTACTGATGATGTGCCTAGGTGGAGTTTTCTGTGAATTTGCCATGTTTGGGATTCACTGACTTTGAACCTGTGTATTTTATATCTTTGTCAATTTGAAGGAGTTTATTTTCACTATTTTCCTGGATTTATTTTCTTTCCTTATTGGCACTAAGTGTACTTGAGGTATGTTTACACTATACCATTGACTTCTGGGTTCCTGGAATTTTATGTCCTATACAATCAATCATTTCTATTGAATTGTATTTATGTTATGACACTTCTATCACTTCTACTTTGCCCTTAAGCCTGTCCAGTGAACTTTTCTTTTAGCTGTTGAATGTTATGGCTCTATAATTTCCATCTGGATCTTTATTACAATTTTTATTTATTTTCTAATATTTTCTGACTTTTCATTCATTATAGGCATGTTTCCTTTTATACCCTTCATTTTAGCAATAGTAACTGTTTTTACATTCTCATCTGCTAACTCTAACATCTGGGTTATCTCAGGGTTGCTTCCAGAGAGTTGCTATTTCTTCTTCTTCTTCTTCTTCTTCTTCTTCTTCTTCTTCTTCTTCTTCTTCTTCTTCTTCTTCTTCTTCTTCTTCTTCTTCTTCTTCTTCTTCTTCTTCTTCTGCTGCTGCTGCTGCTGCTGCTTCTGCTGCTTCTGCTTCTGCTTCTGCTTCTTCTTCTTCTTCT
>CABHPH010140992.1:33128-43181 GCA_902168325.1 Peromyscus nudipes
AAATTGAGACTTTGTCAATTAGCAGGAATAGACCCAGCAGATATTGTCGTACCTTCAAGGAAGACATTGAAAAATTATGGACAGAAAGTGAACCTTGGCAAAGAGCTTGCAGTAATTTTTTGGGAGAAATTAACAGCAAATATCCCAAAAACGATAGAATTGATCTTATAAAGAGAGCTGATTGGATCTTGCCTCGAATTGTACGGAAAAAACCCACATTTGGGGTTCGTACATTTTATATAGATGCCAACAAACAAGGAAAGGTAGGTTACAAATCAGGAAACTTAAGTAGAGTGGTTCAAAGTCCTTATAATTCAGTTCATAAATGAGAATTGTATGATATTCTGTTGGTATTAATGGATTTTTCAGAACCTCTCAACTTAGTAACTGACTCTCAGTATGCTGAAAGAGTAGTATTACATATTGAGACTGCAGAATTTTTCCCTGATGCTTCAGAATTAACTTCACTATTCATACGATTACAAGATACAATCAGGAAAAGGAGTCATCCTTTATATATAACTCACATCTGATCCCATACTGCTCTGCCAGGCCTTCTAGCACAAAGCAATGATGAGATTGATAAATTATTGATAGGAAATGTGCTGGAGGCCTCAGAATTTCATAAAAAACATCATGTCAATAGTAAAGGTTTAAAAAAGGATTTTTCCATAACCTGGCAACAAGCCAAAGAAATAGTAAAGAAATGTCCTACTTGTTCCTTCTACAATCAAATGCCATTACCAGCAGGATGTAACCCAAAGGGTACTCAGAGGAATGAAATCTGGCAGATGGACATGTTTCACTTTGCAGAATTTGGAAAATTGAAATATGTACACCATACCATCGATACTTATTCAGGATTTCAATGGGCAGGTGCTTTGAGTTCAGAAAAAGCTGATTCTGTAATCACTCATTTGCTAGAAGTTATGGCCATCATGGGTATACCTGCACAAATCAAAACCGACAATGCTCCATCATATGTCTCTGTTAAAATGAAACAGTTTTTTGCTTATTACAATATAAAGCATATTACAGGTATACCACATAATCCTACAGGTCAAGCAGTTATAGAAAGATCAAACAGAACTCTAAAGGATATGCTAAATAAACAGAAAGGGGTAACAAAACCCCCAGAAACAGACTACATAATGCTCTATTAACTTTGAATTTTCTCAATGCCAATGAGAAAGGAACAACAGCTGCAGAGAGACGTTGGATAATAGAAAAAAAATACAGAATTAAATCAGCCTATATACTTTAAGGATGTACTGACCTCAGAATGGAAACCAGGATATGTGTTACATTGGGGATGAGGTTTTGCTTTTATTTCTACAGGAGAAGATAAGCTGTGGGTACCATCAATAATGATAAAGGTTTGATTTGAACAAGAGAGACCTCTTAATTAGAGGAGGTGATAGTTCATCAACCAGCATGAACATCCAATTTAAACTAACTTATACCATTAACACATGCCTTTTCATTTAATCAGATAATAATTTGCCAAAAAGAAACATCCCCAAAAAACCTTGGGGAAAGGTTTTTGTTTTTGTCTTTTAGGAGAATGAAGGTTAAGGAATCTGAAGAACACTGGACAAATGGGACAACTGAAGAAAAAGGACAAATCGTCTATCCCAAGAAACAGAGTGAAATGGCCTATGGGTATATCATCTAAAAAAATTTTATAAGTCTTACTAAATGTTTGTTTATGCTTTTCTCTAAAGATTTAACACTATTGGTCTTCTAATAGTCCCAGTTCAATTAAAATTTAAAGCTGACTTTGGAGTTGGAGAACGGCTCTCTCTTTTTTTAAACTCAAGCATGTTGTTAAAAGGAAAATGCAAGCTCCCTGTATCATGCCAGAAGGAAAGAGCCATCTTCTGCTATGGGACAGGAGAAAAGCCAAATTAATTAAGGGACTATTCTACTACTAATCTCAACTCTTTGATTCTATTCTGATTCTTTTTTTTTTTTTTTTTTTATGAATTTGGTTTTTCGAGACAGGGTTTCTCTGTGTAGCTTTGCGCCTTTCCTGGAGCTCACTTGGTAGCCCAGGCTGGCCTCGAACTCACAGAGATCCACCTGCCTCTGCCTCCCGAGTGCTGGGATTAAAGGCGTGCGCCACCAACGCCCGGCCTATTCTGATTCTTTAAATGTTTCTTAAAGTATGAATTTTATATTGAAATTTACAAGATTAATATATATATAGATATATATATATACATTTTAAACTTTATTAAGATATGAATGGTCATATAGAGTACTAACTAATTCTAGAAAGAAAAAACGCTTCAATTAGCTGCATATATATGTCTTTGTATTCAAGTCTCATCAGTTTTCTGCAGGAATTCACGGCCAGGCCTAACATCAACTGAAGTCTCCAGGAAGAAGATGGGGCCCCACAACAACAACAATTCCACGTGGACAATAATAACATCACTAAGCTGACAAACATCATCTACAGATCAGCTTTGGACTACAAACTGCTCAGAGCAATTTTGAGAGGGCTAGCTGAGATGATCCAGTTTCAAAGACTACTTGAATAAGGACTTGAGATAAACCCTGAACTTTGGCATTATACACAGACTGGATAATGAAGGATAGTTACCTTTCCTAGAATTTGACAATTAACCTAAAATTTTTCTTTTCAGGATAAAGATTCCTTCACCCATACCCAGCAGGAAGCAATTTTAAGAATATGACGCCCACATTCCCAAAGAGGTGGTGTGGGGTGAGTGGTTTTATTTTTTTTTTTTTGGTCTTTTAATGGGTTTTGGATCTGGGATAATTTTCATTGATTAGGGGGGTTGGTTACAAGTTGTTGTCAAGGGTTACGAAAAGGGCTAAGCAAAGGTAATTAGATTTAAGGTTCTTGTTTAAAAAAAAAGAAAAAAAGAAAGAAAAGAAAAGAAAAGAAAAAGACAATTACTAGTTTTAAATACTTTACATTGGATTGGATTGTTTTATATTGTATACAAATTATATATATTGAAATTGATATTGTTAGAAAATGCTATATGTATATTTCTAATTGTACTTATACCATTCATTTAACAATGTAATGCAATTTTCTGATCCTTGAATGTTATTATTACCAACTATTAGGATATAAAGAAATGAAAGTTAGTAGTTAGATATTACAATAGAATTTATAGTCATATTAGGTATGTTTTCAAGATTGAACATATATATTTTAGATAGACAGGTCATCTTCAAACCCTTCAGATATCTATAGAATATGGCATTTAAAATGTTTTAATAACTTAGAAATTTTTTCTTTTCGTTATGACTATGAGAATTGTTGGCTCCTGGCAGTATCAATCTTCTTCAGAGAAAATATGGGCATTGAAGAAACTGCATATGGAGTTAACTTTCATTGAGGCAGAAGTTAGCCACTGGACAACAGAGTATCCTCGAATCAACTGCTGACAAACAGGAAAGAATGCACAGACAGGACATGAAAAACAGGACTACCGATTCTTGCCAAAACAAGTATGGTTGTGGCTTTAACAAAAGGCATCTTCTGAGGCCAGGACAATATGGCACCATCCCTGAAGTGGCCTTTGCAATTCAGAAAAGGTACAGTGCCCTTTTCTCCGAAGGCAACTGAACAGGCAGTGGGCCAATGGCTTCTGATGTGCAGTGGAACAGCAGCTGAAACAGTTATTCTTGAAGAGTAACTAAGCTCACATCTATCAATGGTAGACTGGCATTTAATAGAGGGATGTGGAGAAGAATGGGATGCCGAGATGAAGCCACACACATGCACACACACACAACCAAGAAGAATGGACAGTTGACTTAAAAAACCATCAACAATTTCCAGAATTTAAAATCCTGAATCATGACATGACACTAGTGGAATTCAGGTGTTTCTGGTACATGGACTGCTCTCGCCAAATGTGAGGTCGAACTGTTGACTTTGTGTACATCCTAGTTCACAAATGAGTCTGTCAGATACGCTAAGCCTATAGACTGAAGATGGTGCCCCAACACTGTGGAGAAACCTCGGGTGACTGCCCAGGCAGCTGGCTGTTTATGTCAACTCACGTTTTTTGGAAGTTGCTTACATGCACTTCCTGTTTTTATTTTTTTTAGGTAATATTATTTCCTTCTTGGGTCTCTGAGGGAGTTGAAGATTAGTTAGTTATGTTGAAGATTAGATAGTTAGAGTTTTCCTTGTTAAGAATTTCAGAAAAGAAACTCACTAAAGAGGTGTAAGGGTATAAATTTGAAAGACCTTATAAGATAGTTTTATATAGTTAGTAACATAAGTTAGGATAGAAAGTGAATCAGGTACATTTTGGACTTAGCAAAATAGGATAGATAATGGAATTATTTTCTCTGAATTTTTCAAATACAAATGGACTAGACATTGTTTAGGTATTTATTGCTTGTAAATATGGTATATAGTTATTGTACTTTTGTATGTAGTTTTTCTTATATTAGTTATAACTTATTTTCCATTTTTCTTTTTATTAAAATAGAAAGGGGAAATATGGTGATATTTTATTTGTACTGAAATGTGATTTTATTTGTATGTTAATAAATAAAGTTGCCGAGGGGTCAGAGCTAATAGCAAGCCATAGCAGAAGTCTGGCAGTGGTAGCACATGCCCTTAATCCTGATCACATGACAGGCAGATCTCTGTGTGTTCAAGGATACTACCAGCATGGAGACACACACCTTTAATCTCAATACCAACCATAGAAGACCTGGAGGTCTGTATAGACAGGCAGTGATGAGGAGGTCATGTGGTTGGTATACAACCAAAGAGAAGGCAGAACAGAAAGTCAATAAAAATACGGATAACCAGGAAGTAGGTCTCTTGCAGAGGGAAGGACAGGAGCGGCAGTGAAGGGTAAGAAAGGTTTTTAGCTCTTAGCTATTGCTCTGACCTCTTGGGCTTTTAATTCTGCATTTGTCTCTGTGTTTCTTATTTAAAAAAGCCTTTTACAGGACTGGACCAGGACTGGCCTCAAACATCTCAGTGCATGCATAATTGCTGTGTTCCCTTTGTTGGTCCAAGGACATGCTTTATAAATATCCATGCTCAAATGATTTTATAAGCAAAAGAAAATTCATCAATACTGTCCTTAGAAATTAAACTAGTTAAAAGCTGACATCAGCTATATTTTTCCTATAACTTCATCTGTTTCTTTGTATTTTGGCTTTTGCATACAGACACTAGGCTGATCTCAGGTTCCTTAATACATAAAAGATTTTTGTAAGAAAAAAAATTGATGATATTCATGTAACCACAGCTACAATAATTGGACCACAATCACACTAGGTAAGAAAAGAGGATTCTTCTTTTACAAGTGATAAAAAGAATTAAGTAAGAAAATAATGATAATATTACTATATAAACAACTTAGACTTCAAATTCTTGAAAGTTCATGTGTGAAAAACAGGTCAATGGGAGCAGTCTGTACTCTGAACTTCTAACACGCACTCATTTGGGTCCTTTTCCCTTGGACTTTGTTTCCTTTGGAATCCTCCCATTTTGACTCTGAGTAAATCTGGCTACTATAGAAACACCATCCACGAACTTAGTTTTGAAGAGAACGTTTGCGTTTTTGAACATACCTTCTTTGAGGGACAACACAATGAACTGAGAATGTGTGAAGTGAGTACGCAGCATCTGTCCAATATTCTGGGTATGAGAAAGATCCAAGGCCGCATCCACCTCATCCAAGATATAAATTGGAGCAGGTTTGAAGAGGAGCATGGATAATATTAGTGACAGAGCCACTAGAGACCTCTGACCACCACTAAGCTCAGTTAGATTTTCTTTCCATGTATTTCCTAAGGCAACCTTGAACTCCACATTTCCACATCAGCACCTCCACACTTGGAATCCTCAGAGCTCTGATGTGATCTAATATGATTTTACATGTTTGGGCCCATATTTCTTCCTGATACTTTAGCATTTGTTCCTTAGTGTTCTACTTTTTCTGATACATTATCCAGGCCCTGAGTTGGATATTTCTCAAACTTCATTTGCCCTGAGTTGGATATTTCTCAAACTTCATTTGCCATACATATCTGTGATGTCCTTAAGTAATTTTTACCCTGTGACATATTGGAAATGATTTCATCTGGAGTGGTTCTGTCTATTGTGGGAGGAAAGAGACACTACACTGTAAATACTGACCTGTAGACAGTGTGGAGCACAGATAATGGACCTACACAGTGTTTTGTTTCCCACGATGTTACAAACTGTTGGTCAAGACAGTTGTGTCTATTCACACTGTCACTGATACAGTATTCTACTTTGGTCACAATCTAATCAAGGCCAGCTGTTAATATTTTGGATTAGGCAGTTATAAAATAGCATTGAATTGCTATTTTAGCCAGCATTTTAAAAATGACTTATAAGGTTGACCGTTTTGTGTGATTTCCTTTCTTTGGCTATAAATTATTTCCTTGTATGCTTTTCTGTTTTATTTTGTATTATGTATAATTTTGCTCTTTGAAAATTCTTGTGCATATATTAAATTTCTGTGAGGCATATAAAAAAAGACTGTCACATGTACAGGTATTGATATCCAGGTCTGCGTAATTCTAGTGAGCATGATCTTACATCTCATCTCCTGATGATTCAACTATGGGTCCTATTTTGTTGTTCAACAGGGGTAAAATATAAGGTGTATATCTAGGCAATAAATTTGAGAACTACAGTTATAGTGATACAAACATTCTGAAAAAAATAATAATTTTGAACTGAAGGTCTTTGTAACACAGGCTTTCTGCAAGAGGGAACATTGTCAATAAGCCTTGAAAGCTAAAGATGTGGAAAAATGTAAATGCAAATTCAAAGGCAATGATGGCCCTAGTGTTCAGGATCCACAAAGAAGAACCCATTATATAGGCCAATGAGTCTAGATTATGTATTCCCTTCTCATATAACTTCCTGAAAGCTGTACTTTAAATCTATCTCTTTCTTTAAGATCTATTAATAGTGAAATGGAAGGAGTGGGTTGTTTTCTATAAATCACAGTGATTTTCCTTGTGGTGACTTTGTTGGGTACTGCATCCAAGCCAAAATTGATACACATTTTATAAAATATACCATCAATAAAATTTTCCATGGTTATTAAGAGCATCAGAAAGAAAATTAGGGGCCAGTGGGATGGCTGAGTAGCTAAAAGCACTTGCCCCTCAAGCCTGATGACCTGAGTTCAACCCACCAAACCTATGTAAAAGGCTGACAAAGCCTTTGTCACTGCTTTTGGCACAGAGGTGGGAAGTAAAGTTTCTTTAACCCACTCTAGTTCTAGTACCTATTCAGATGTCTGTGGCTCTTTAAGGCAATCAGATTCTGCCATTTTGTCTCTAAGCCAAAGCACCTGGCCCTAGTATAGTTCACCAGTGTCTCATAGTTCTCTTTCCTCCGTAACTCATGTACTTTATGCATAGACCACCCTCAATCATTCTGTGTTTCCAGCAGTTTCCCCCTTGCAAAACACTTTTTACACTCTTTTCCCAGGGATCCTCTTATGTTTCTACCCAACTCCCACCTTTAGCAGATTCATACTCAGTATTGTACTCCAGACATTCTTCTGGATCAATGGATATTCTAAGGATTTAGAACTCCAAGCCCTTCAAAAACAGATAAATTTAGGAAATGCACATATAACTGGATGCCAGGGTGAAAGGGAAACACATGCATCTATGTAGAATCATCTTCCTGTAAGCTTTCTCAGCCTTCCTCAAAATCTATGTGCTATTCCTTGTCTCTTCATTTTGCAAGTTGAATATGAATTCTCTGATATCCAAATCTATCTAGCATTCAGATTTATCTTCTGAAGTGTCCCTTGCTCGAGTAGATAATATTGAGAGAAAATTTAAAGATAGAGTGATATGTAGATAGTAATCTGTTGGAGTCCAGAACTGACTCTCCCAGGTTTCTAGGCCTTGGCCTTGCATAACTCTCTCAAGTTCTCCTTGGAAAACATTTTCCATTCTCATGCTTTAACTTCTTTTTATAATGATTCCTTGAATTTTGTATAGCCTGAACATTTCCCTATAAAGCCAGTGCTAATTGGTTACCTACACTGAACATTCTACAGTAACAGAAAGAGAAGTCTTAGCCCTGCTTAACTTCACTCAAGCAGCTTCCTCTTTAGGGCATGGCTCCAGCACCTACTCAGTTGCCAGCATTAGATTTCTCATTGGCATCCTTAACTTCTCCCTCTCCACCACACATTCATACTCCAAATCTTGACAATTTCCTTATCATTTACAATTTACAGTCATATCTGGGATGTATCTCCACTTCACTAGTCCTCCAACCACTGCACTATTCTCAGTCATCACTGTTCACTGATCTACTCTCAGCTGTTCCTTCATAGAGCTCTTCTATGTGAGTACTGTAGGGATTTAGCAAAACTGCTGATGAAACCAATGTACTCCAACTACTGGAAACCATCCAATGTCTCCCCACCTGCAGGGCACCTTAGAAACAGTCTTTTGAGGGTACTACAGTAAAGTTGTTGTAACCCTTCCTATATTAGCTTAGGTCAGGCCAGTCCCTTTCCTGGGTTTTAGTCTACTTATCTTAAAAATTGGAATAGCCCTGTTCCCCCAAAGACAATGCCTTGATTTCTGGTCTTATCCTATGCTTTCTAAACATGCCTAACATAAAATACGTTTGGGGAATGCTGCATTCCTTAATCACCATAAGAGAGAAAGAGTCTTGGGGAAACTGTCTGAGGAACATGAGGAACATTTCTGGGAAACTGTAGAGTGGATAATTACCCAGGGTCACTTAAGTACCTAAGGTTTTTTTTTTTTTTTTCCCGAAAGGTAATGACATTTGCCTCAGGTTTGTGTTTGCACAGTAGATGATGCTCTGACAATTTGGTGCTGAACAGGGTGCAAAATAAGAGATAGGTAAAGCAATTTGGGAGAGCATCTATTGCTATAGACAGTAGGTTCCTAGCCATAGAAAGAGCACAGAGTATACATTATACCTAGAAAGTCTAAGGTCTGATGAGAAAAGCATGTTAACCACAGAAGTGATGGATATTTCTGTGATGCATGTACTACAGTAGGACACGCCAGTTCAAGGGCATTCTCAATTAACAATTTCCCTGAGAAGATTTACCCAAGGACTTCTGGGTAGCAAAAGGGAGCTTCCCCACTCATGTGCTTGTTGTTGTATACAAGACAATGTTGGCAGTTTTAAGTGTTGACTCTAAGTAGCTCTGCTATAAAATCAGTTCTTTTCTATCTCTGGACCATATCCTGGACAAGGCAGAAGTCTTTCATGGCACTGGGCATGGAGCCTGGTCTGCTGTATTCCTCAGTTGGATCTTGCATTAGTACTGATTGCTTGTAAGGCTGCCAGTCTAAGGCTGTGTTTTTCTAATCAAGGAGGCCAATTTAGTACTTGCGAAATACTAGTCAGCTGGGCCATGTAACTGTCCCTTCCTGATAGAAAGAGGCAGAGATTGTGGAGGTTTCTGTGAATGATGTTGTAAGCAGCCCTAGGTTTCTGAGCTCCCTCCTCCTTAGTTAGTTCAAGACTATTCACTAAAGTTTACCAATAGGTCTCCTCATCTTGGGGTTGGTGAAGGAGGTCCAATCCTCTTTTTGGTATTTTTCTGGGACCAGAAGATGGGTTTTGTTTATCAGAGTCCCTCTTCAGAAATATGTTACTTTTTACCTTATTTTAGTAAAAATTACAGAAGAAATATGCTGGAATTTCCAGTAGTTAACATTTACTGAACACTTAGTTTAGTATATGCCAGACACTGCTACATGATTTCTTTCAGCTGGCCCATTAGTCCAGCAGGTGTTAATAGTAACATCTGTTTTATAGTCAACAAAACCAAGGAAGAAAAGATAGACACAGAAGAAGTGCCTTAAGGTCACACAGAAGAAGATTGCAAAGCTGGGATTGCAATTCAGATTGTTATTTGTTTTCCACCACCAGAGTTTACGAGTTCTGTGAGGGAAGGGCCCATGTCTACTTCATGGTAGGATCTGCCACATAGTGTGTGTGGAGGGGAACTAAGAATGAGACTAATACTGCCTAGGGTATAA
>CABHPH010140992.1:43191-62149 GCA_902168325.1 Peromyscus nudipes
TGTGTGGAGGGGAACTAAGAATGAGACTAATACTGCCTAGGGTATAACTTTGTGGTTTACTTGACAAGGGTGTGGGGAAAGGTCTGTGAAATGTGGGCTCAGAGAAATAAGCACTCTTCTTCTTACTTCCCAAGGCCAGCATTCCCCCACAGATAATTACTGTGGACTCTCAGCTGTTGGAGCTCAGAGGCTATTCCACATTGACTGGCTCTGTTTCCCAAAACAGGTTTGCATTGTTTTGAAACCATGACACAAAGCACCCAGAAAGCAAATAGAAGTTGATTACCACACAACAGGCAGTAACCAAGACACCAAGAATGAGTGGGACAGATTTGGAAGATGGGGGACTGAAAGAGAAGGGTGGCTACTGTGGAAGATACATTTGAAAAGGGAGCCCACACCTGCAGAGGCAGCCCAGTTGACTGAAATTAGAGTCCTGGGGCTTTTCCTGATCTTTAATTCAATAATTCTTCCTTCCAAGACTTTATTCCTGGAAAACAGCTCAACAGAATTGAGAAAATAAATGCATGAAAATGTGAATTATGAAATTGGCTGTACTAATATAACAGTGGGAACAAATGAATTGTCCCACAATAAGAGATGGCAAATGAGATTATGGAATATCCAGTCCATGAGATCTTATGAGACAATTTAATATGTTCACTGTAAAACAGTAGCAGACTGGGAAATATTTAGAACAAATTTGTTTTTAAGAGAGTGTCTTCTCATGTATTCCAGGCTCCCATAAAACTTGAGGTCACCTTGCTTCAGTTTGGAATGCCAAAATGACAGACCATGCCAATATACCAAGCTTGGAACAGGTTTCGCATAGGAAGAGGCACTATTGTGTTTATGTTATGATCTTGCAATTTACAAAATCTTTTTTTGCATAATACCCAAATAAGGAGTTATGTGAGGGTGATGGGAAAAATGTTTAAATTGTGTACATTGCAAAAAACAACTGTGTGTGTGTGTGTGTGTGTGTGTGTGTGTGTGTGTGTGTGTGTGTTGGAATCAGTATGCAATTCCTCCTCATAGCTCAATCTGCTTTCAATGGTTTCTACATTAACTTAAGAATAAAACTGCTTACATGTAGAACAAACAGGGAAAAAAACTGATGCTGAAGCTATTTGATGCAGGATCAGGACCATGACATGTTATGAAAAAGAAGTCAGGATCCCTCCTTGGTACATTTGGCTATTCAGAAAGCTTTTGAAATATATAAAACTATCTCATGTGGTCCATTGTTATCATTCCTGGACCGCCAGCCAATTCTTATCTTGTGTCTTTGATTTGTAAATAGTCCCTGCCTATCAGTGAATAGAGATGTAGCCAGAACACTTCTTCCAGATGAAAAGAAACAGCTGAGCAATCTTCCTTCAAGCAGAATGAAGCATGTCTGATACTTACCTCCAAGCCTTACTTGTGGCTGTTTAATCCCTTGAGACTGTGTCCCATGAGACCAAGAGAAATACAAAGCATTTGGCTTTCATGTGTCTTTACTTCTCAATTTCAGATAATTCTTTCATAATTGCCACAATTTTGGGATAGTCAGCTTAGAATAGTGGCTATGTAGCCCCTTCTATATTTTGAATTCACACCCAGAGGCAATTAAGCCCAAAGAAGACCATATGTTGGCCAACTGAGTCCCTTAGGTTAAGGACTTTAATGTTTTTCATTTTAAGACTTTGTTGCCTTGACTCTTCTTTCACGTAGAATATCTTTACCTATGTCCACACCTATCTCTAATCCATCTTTCACTGTGCCTTATAGACAGAGTTAATGAAAAAGAAGTGAACACAGAGACAAATAACAAAGAAATGAATGCTGGGAGCCAAACTGATTTGTTCAATCATGAGCTAGAAATGACATTTCTGGTGCCTAGCACCTGTTCAAGTCTAGTACTGTTTTGTTAGGTGGGCTTTGGGGAATATGCTGTGAGTCGGACATTCATAATTGCATACCTGGATACATCAGTGTATCAACAACCCTCATACTATATGCTCATTCTCTGTGCTAGGTATGGGAAAAGATGCACTGTCAGCTTGGACTGCATTTTACTTCTCCAAGTTCAAGGGCTGTCCTGGATTTACTTCACACTCTCTTGACCTAATTTTCCTATTCTAGTCTCAGCTTGCTGTTACCAGTTCTGCTCTTATTTTTAAAATGTGTTTTAGATGTGAAATATAACATACAAACAGAAACAAAGCCAAGCCTTTATAGATTAATCACTTACTACAAAGCAAAGTAACAACTGCATGAATATCAGGCACTGCCCACATATCCCTTTCCAACCCTTACAACTCACTCATGGCTACAGGAAATGGCCAGGCTGACTTTTCCAGCAATTGCTTCCTTATCTTTATAGCTTTACTATGTAAGTATGGATCCGTAAATGTTATACATTACCTTTCCTTAGTTTTGAGCTTAGTATAAATGAAATTCTGTGGTATGTATTCCTTTGTGTGTAACTTCCTTCCATTGTGTGTGAGATTGATCCATGTTGTTGATATAGAACATTTCCATTCCCTCAAAAATGCTCCCTCCTGCCCTTTGAAGGCCAACTCCTATGACCCTGGCTGCAGTCCAGCATTGCTTTGCTTTCTGTCACTACAGATAAGTCTTCCCTTTTCTAGAATTTCATATAAATGGAATAGTACAGCATGCATTATTTTGTTGCAGATTTTTCTTGATAATCATTCATTTTAAGCCCATTTATGTTATGTGTTTGAGCAGTTTCTTCCTTTACAATACTGAGTAGTATTCCATATTATGGAAAAACTGAAACTCATTTATCTGTTCACACACCAATGTACACTTGAATTGCTGTAATTTTTTATTATTACAAATAAAGCTGCTATAAGCATTTATATACAAACCTCTTTATGAACGTTTGCAGTTTTCTTGGTTAGTATTTAGTGATAGAATTTCTGGGTTGTATGATTAGTACAGATTGGATTTTTGTAAGAAATTACTGAAGGGGTTTCCAAAGTAATATCAAGATTTTGTATTTCAATAATGCAGTTTAGGATCCAGTTGCTCTACATCCTTCACAGTACTGTTCTTGAATGTGAAGTGAACTTCCTTTGTATTCATCTGTTCATTTTCATGTTCTTCTTGGCGATTCACATATCTACTTTTGGAAAGTGTTCTATTTAACCATTTGCCTATTGTTATCATTCAGTTCTTTTCCTAGTCCCCTATAAGTGTGATGCATACATTCCAGATATACATTGTTTTTAGATACATGATTTATCAATTTATACCATTTCCTTTTCTTAGTGATTCTCTCCAAGAGCAAATTGTGGTAAATGTCAGTGCATCATTATTTTTTTTTATAGTTTCTACTTTTCTGTCCTATTGAGAAAATATACTCACTGTTTCTATTTTATAGAATAATTTGAGGAGTATTGGCATTAACTCTTCTTTGAAAGTCTGGTAGAATTCTGTGCTAAAATTATCTGGCCCTGGGATTTTCTTGGGTGGAGGATTCTTAATAACTGCTTCTATTTCATGGAGGGTTATATGTCTATTTAAATTGTTTATCTGATCTTGATTTAAATTTCATAAGTGGTATATATCGAGAAATTGTCCATTTCTCTTACATTTTTCCAATTTGGTGGAGTATAGCTTTTTAAAGCATGTCTTTATGATTCTCTGGATTTCCTCAGTGTCTGTTGTTGTGCCACTCTTTTTCATCTCTAATTTGTTAACTTGGATCTTCTCTCTCTTCCTTTTGGATAATTTGGATAAGGGTCTGTCAATCTTATGGATAGTCACAAAGAAGCAACTCTTTGTTTCATTCATTCTTTGTATTTTTTTGAGGAGGGGAGGGATTTCTGAGTGTGAAAATGAGTGGGTCTCTGATTCTGGTGCCTTCTCTTGTGCTCTTTTCCTTCTGTTGGTTTGTTGGTTTGTTCTGTCCAACTTCGATGTGATAGTTTTTGTTTTGTCTTATATTGTATTTTAAAAATGAATTAATTAAAACCTACACATCACGGTAAAGGTTAACAACTGAACTGTCATTTATACCTGCTGAGATAAGGAAAATCAGTTTTCTCCGTTAGAGTGACACCGGGTATACGAACTATTCCAGGGCAGGCCCCAGTTTCAGGAGTAGTTGACCAATATATAATGGATTCCATAGTTTTTTTGTATACTTTTATTTGGTTACAGCTTGGTTTTTTTTTTATTAAATAAATAGCAGCTGCAAACTCTGATGAGGATCTAAGTTGGTTCCATATAATATTGTAAATGATACTTCTATAAACATGAAATTGTGGGCATTTCTCTAGTAAGCTGCAAACTTTTCCTCTTGTTAGATCCTGATCCCCCCTTTTTTTGGTTTGGTTTGGATTTCCAATATTCCCCAAAGGTCTAAGTGTTATTTACTTTGTTAGTACTTATATGCTGTAGAGGCTTTAAAAGGTGGCACTGAGGAAGTGGTTTGGGGCTACTGAAAATTGCCTTCCCTGTGAATTGTGGAAGCCTTGTTTCATCCTTTCCCCTTTCTGCTCCTGGCTATGAGGCTATAGTATTACTTGCACACCTCTTCTATGATAGATTGTCTTTCTACAGGATGAAAAGCAATTAAGTCAATCAATTTTGTACTAGAGTATCTAAAACTGTGTTCCAAATAAACATTTATCTTAAAAATAAAAAAGAAAATGTCTGTACCAAATTTGCAAATAACATTTTCTTATGAAATTTTGTAGTTTTGTCTTTATGTTTAGATCTATTTCAACTTATTATTTGTGCACACTATACAATAAAGGTTGAAGTTCGTTTTCATGTATGAATATTTAATTATAATTACATCTTCTTTCAAAATGTATGTTATTATCCATTGAATTACTTTGACATAGCTTTTGAAAAAATCAATCAGCCACAGTTTTGTAAGAAAGAGCTCTAATTCTTTTCTATGAACATTTGTTTATCCTTATACCAATGCCGCACTTACCAAATTCAATCTTTACAATGAGTTAAGTCAGTCAATTAAATCCTGTAACTCTGCTCTTCTTTTCAAACAATTTTATTTGTACATTGACACTTTTATATCATTCTGTGGATTTTTAGCACAAGTGATAGATTGGTAACTATATCCAAAATCACTAGATAGCAATTCATTGTAGGAGCAGTATAGCAACAGAAAACTTTAAGGAACCATTCTGTTTATTCCAGTATTAATGGGAAGAAAACTTTCAGTCCTTCCAGCCAGCAACAGGGTACCTACTTCTCAAATTCACTAAATTATGTTTGGTAGATGAAGTAAGTTTAATGCGGTCTGATGTGAGTCTACATATACTTGGAAAATTACATTATAAACATGGGATGTTAGGGGTGTTTATACCTCATTCAAACTGGTAAATGCTGGCAAGAAATTGTGATTGAAATTATGTATATATAACGTAAAAATATATGCAAAAGGATACATTCATAGTCATGTGGATCAAAATGCATATTCAATATCATTAGCTCTTAGATCAAACAAAATTAAAACCACAAGGAAAAGTTCCTACAAGTAATTAAAATTAATAAAAAAAATTGACAACACTAGTTCTGTAGAGGATGCATAGAAACTGAATCACTCACATGTTGTTAGCAGGAACATAAAAGGTTATAGACACTCTAGAGAAGGCATTGGCAAGTTTCTTAAGAAACTATATACACTGGATATCAGCCCTCTGTCAGATGTGGGATTGGTGAAGATCTTTTCCCATTCTGTAGGCTGTTGTTTTATCTTATTGACAGTGTCCTACAAAAGCTTCTCAGTTTCAAGAGGTCCCATTTATTAATTGTTTCTCTCAGTGTCTGTGCTACTCGTGTTATATTTAGGAAGTGATCTCTGGTGCCAATGTGTTCAAGACTACTTCCTACTTTCTCTTCTATCAGGTTCAGAGTAACTGGATTTATGTTGAGGTCTTTGATCCACTTGAACTTAAGTTTTGTGCACGGTGACAGATATGGATCTATTTGCAGTCTTCTACATGTTGACATCCAGTTATGCCAGCACCACTTGTTGAAGATGCTTTCTTTTTTCCATTGCACAATTTTGGCTTCTTTGTCGAAAATCATACATTCTTAGGGGTGTGGATTGATGTCAGGGTCTTCAGTTCGGTTCCATTGGTCCACATGTCAGTTTTTATGCCAGTACCAAGCTGTTTTTATTACTGGAGCTCTATAGTAGAGCTTGAAGTCAAGGATCATGATACCTCCAGAGGCTGTTTTATTGTACAGGATTCTTTTGGCTATCCTGGGTTTTTTGTTTTTCCATATGAAGTTGAATATTGTTCTTTCCAGGTCTGTGAAGAATTGTGTTGGGATTTTGAGGGGGATTGCATTGCATTGAATCTGTAGATTGCTTTTGGTAAGATTGCCATTTTTACTATGTTAACCCTACATCAAAATACCCAACAGTCCAATTAAAAAATGGGCTATAGAGCTAAACAGATAATTCTCAACAGAAGAAGCTCAAATGGCTGAAAGACATTTAAGGAATTGCTCAATATCCTTAATCATCAGAGAAATGCAAATCAAAATGACTCTGAGATACCATCTTATACCCGTCAGAATGGCTAAGATAAAAAACACTGAAGACAGCTTATGTTGGAGAGAATGTAGAGCAAGGGGAACACTCCTACACTGTTGGTGGGAATGCAAACTTGTACAGCCACTTTGGAAATCAATATGGCACTTTCTTAGAAAATTGAGAATCAACCTCACTCAAGACCCAGCTATACCATTCTTGGGCATATACCCAAGGAATGCTCAATCATACCACAAGGACACATGCTCAACTATGTTCATAGCAGCATTACTTGTAATAGCCAGAACCTGGAAACAACCTAGATGCCCTTCCACTGAAGAATGGATAAATAAAATAAAATGTGGTACATATACACACTGGAGTACTACTCAGCAGAGAAAAGCAATGACATCATGAGGTTTGTAGGCAAATGGATGGATCTAGAAAAAATCCTCCTGAGTGAGGTAACCCAGACTCAGAAAGACAAACATGGTATGTACTCGCTCATAGGAGGATACTAGTTGTGGAACAAGGATGACTGGACGGCTACTCACAACACCAGGGACTTCCCACCAGCTTGATTCAGTTGTCCTGTAAGTTTCCCCCATCATGGTCTTGATGCCCCTTGCTCATAGAATCCCTCTTTCCTCTCTTTGACTGGACTTCCGGAGCTCGGCCTGGGGCTTGGCTGTGGCTCTCTGCATCTGTTTCCATCAGTTAGACGAAGGCTCTATGATGACAGTTAAGGCATTCACCAATCTGATCACCAGGGTAGGCCAGCTCTGGCAACCCCTCCGCCACTGCTAGTAGTCTCAGCTGGGGTCATCCCCGTGGATTCTTGGGAACTTCCCTCACATCAGGTTTCTCCCTATCCTCATGATGTCTCCCTCTATCAAGATATCTCACTGTCTGTGTGATACTTTTTCATTTAAAAAAATTGGTGTGGATATATTTAAATTATGTATTTAGATATCATATTATTGAATTTTCCTTTTTATCTGATGTGACATCTATGTTTTGTGGTGCTAAGTATCAAATGCAAAGACTTTCATGTGCTTGCTAAAGATTTTTTTTATTTATGTGCACGAGTGTTTTGTCTGCATTTATATTTGTGTGCCACATGCAAGCCTGGTACCTATAGAGACCATAAGAGGGCATTGGATCCCTTGGGATTGGAGGTATAGTTATGAGCTGACACATGGTGCTGAAAATTGAAGCTGTGTCCTCTGAAAGAGCAGCCAGTGCTCTTAACCACTGAATCATCTCTCAAGCTTCCAAGTTTAAGCTTCAATCAAAGTGTTTTATTCTATTTTGCTTAATATAATCATTAATATTGTTGTATTTAGATATTTTGTCTTAATAGTGTCTTTCCATTTAATATTTTTTAGTTTTATAACAAATGCATTATATTGGTATTATTACCATGCTACAGTTGAAGAAATGGAGTATTGAGAAGGTTTCATAATATGACAAAAGGTACCTGATAAGTAAGCAGCAGAGCCAGAATTTGTCAGATTTTGTTGCTTGTTATCTGTTTTCTTGTTTATTCTTTATCTGTTTCTTGTGATTAATATTTAATTATTCCATTCTGAGCTATAACTCTCATTATTTTTAATCTTTTCAGTGCTAAAAATGCGCATTTTGGATTATCAGTGTTCCACCATTTCATGTAGCAGAATCTTAAAAGTTCTATTAATAAAATCAAACCTGAGGCCAGTTACTGGGGTGAACACTGGAACGTCAGAGAGACAGAATAAGCCACAGCTATCTCACCTCACCGGATCCTCAGCTGGTCTTGCTTCCTCAGACTGGAAGCCTCTGTGTCCTCATATCCAAATGGCTCTCAGCTGAACTGCTGCTAGAAGTCTGAATGCTTAATCAGGCCAAATGCTTCTCCAGGCCAAATGCTTCTCCAGGCCAAATGCCTCTCCAAGGCAAATGCCTCTAGTTTCTGGTCCTCACACTTTATATACCTTTCTGCTTTCTACCACCACTCCCTGGGATTAAAGGTGTGGCTTTCTGGGATTAAAGGTGTGTATCACCGTGCCTGGCCGTTTCCAATGTGGCCTTGAACTCACAGAGATCCAGAGGGATTTCTGTCTCTGGAATGCTAGGATTAAAGGTGTATGCTACCACTGCCTAACCTCTATGTTTAATATTGTGGCTGTCCTGTTCTCTGACCCCAGATAAGTTTATTAGCATACACAATATTTTGGGGAACACGATACCCCCACAATTTCACACAACATTTTGCATTTTCTTACACTTTCCAATTCCCACTTTCTGCATGAAACCTCTCATTTGACTAATATATGAGTGTAATCATTTTCAAAAGGTATAATTTCATCTACCAGTCATACTTTGTGCTTTGTGCTATATTCTTGCCATATTCTTATTCATTGTATGAAACCTACCTTAAAAGTTCCATCATTTTTAGAGTCAATCAATTTTATTTTAAATAAATCATGACAAGTAAAATAAATAAGGAAAGTTCTTTCATGATAACCTATTCTCTTACCATTTACAATATTTAATTTTCTTCCTCTAGTTCTGAGTTCTCATGGAATGCTCTTTTCCTTTTATTGCTGTGGATCTACTTCTATGAATTCTCTCAGCAATTATTTATGAGAGTACCTTTATTTCAACCTTGGTTTTGAGTGTATTTTGTTGAATTGTTTTTTTGTTTTGACAGTACTTTAAAAATCTTATGCCAAAGCTTATTTGCATGCATTCTTTCTGGTGAGTGGTCAGCCATTATTTGTATCATTATTCCTAAGTATGTCCTATATTTTTTCTTCTGGCTTTTTAGAGATATTCTTTTATTTTTGATTTTTAGCAAATGACTATAGTGTGATTAGGTAATTTTTTTCCATTTACTCTACTTGAGATTCACTGAGACCCTTAGTTATATAAGTCAAAGTTTTTATCAAATTTGAGAAGTGTTTCACCACTATTTTTTACAGCATTTTTCTGCTTCATCCTTCTTCTCGGCATATTATTGCATATTGGATAAATTACACTAGTGTCTTTAAAGTTGCTAAGTCAATCTTTGGTCCTTTTCAAATACTTATTAAGTTCATACAATGAATTATTAATTTCAGTTATTGTCCTTTTCAATTCTAGACTATCATTTGGTTCTTTTGGATATTTTTTCACTTTTCTGCTTAGGTTCCCTATCTAATCACTCATCAATGACATATTTGGATTTGTTTGTAGAATATACTTTTCATATCTCCTTTTTTGCTGATCAGTATCTGGAATATTTTAATCTTAATTAATTTATGTCAAAATTTCATATAACCTTAAAATTTGAATATTTTATTGTATATTTAACTTCATGAACATTATCTTGCCTTAGATTTATAGTTCAGATTCACTCACAATCTTTCAGAAGATTCTACACTAGTACTTGTATGTTGAACTGTATTCTCAAATTTTGTATACTGAATTCACAACCTCCAGTGCTTCCCAATGTTTTCCTATTTGGAAATAGAGCCTTTACAGAGTAATCAAATTAAAGTGAGGTCATCAGTATGGGCTCTAATCCAAAAAGATTGGAGTCCTTATAAGAAGAATAATTTTTTACAGAAAGATATGTATCAAGAGAAGGCAGTATCAGAAGTTATAAAGAATAAAGACAAGATGAGGAAAACCATCTGGAAACAGATCATTTCTTGTCCCAGATCTCAGAAGGAATCAGTTCTGCTAACGCCTTGATCTTGAGCTTCCAGCCTACAGAATTTTGAGAGAATATATTTTTGTTGCTGAAGCCATCTAGTTTGTGATAGCTTGTCTTAATGATCCTGGCATATGATGCTGTGGACTTTTGGTGCTTCTGTCTATCTGTGATCGTTCTCTGGTTAGGATCCTATCTCACAGATGATTATCATTTTACATTTCCTAGTTTCTGATCTCTGCTCCTCTCCTCAGTAGGACTGTCATGCTCTGCTTGGTTTCAGTTCAGTTCATTACAGTTGAGACTTTTTTCCCATGAAGCTATCTGAAGCAGTTATGGAGCTTGTTGCTATCATTGATTGTATCAACATATGTGTTTCCTCAAGTGAAGTGTATAATTTCTAGCACATGGAAGTAATTGTTTGGGCTGTTTTGTCTAGATTTATGGTTTTTTTCTTGCAGGATAGCTACTGTGATACTCGTTATTCAGTTGTTTCAGAAGTAGCAATTTCTCCACATTTTCATTCTTAATTCTAAGTATTTTTGCCATTATTGTCACACATTTCAAAATACAAAACATTATGTAATTGAATGCTACTTTATTTTGGTATTTTCTCATTTTTATTACAACAGTTTTGTTGTGATTCTTCAGTGTATTCCTCTCTAATTCACCCTTGTTGAGATGTATAAGCATCTTTAATTTGTGCTTTGATGCCTTCTCTGTTTGAAACTCTATAGCCTAGTGGATCTAGCCTGAGAAGTGTCTTCTTCCCCAGCATGATAGTTTAGCATCTGTGCTTTGACTATTCAGTTGTTCTTCTACCCTTCTCTCATTATTCCTCTGATGCCACTTACTCATGGATTGTTTGTTCTGTCCTTTACGTCTCTTATACTCTTTTTAGTGTTTTGTACATTTGAGTCTCTGTGCACATTCTGGCTATTTTCCCATGAGTTATTTTCTGGTCCATTAATTCTTTCTTCTGCTGTGTGTTTTCTGTTATTATACCCATCTTGTTAATTCATTATTTTAATTATTTTATTTTTTCATAAAATTTCTACACAATTAAATTTTTCTATTTTCTCTTTCTTCACAGAAGAGTTCCCAGATATGATATTCACCTTTCTGATATCTTGCCAAAATAATAATTATTATCTTTACAAATCCTTGACACATTTCAGAAATTATTTTTAATGCATTAACTAGAATAATTATCTCTTTTGATGAGATGGTTAGTCTTCAGTTATCAAAGTCAGTAGCCTTAACTTTTCATCTCTGATTTCCCTATCATGGTTCAGGCATATGCCAGGGATTTATCCTCATCATCTGGTACTGTTTATTAAACATTAATTACAATAACAAGAACTATATGCAAAATGATCAGAAGGCAATTTGTTGAAACATCCTTAATACTTAGCAGAGTGACTGACTCATAACACTCAAGAATATTGTTAGAATAAATTAAATACTTAGACTATGCTTCTTAGAAGATGAGAGATTTGTATTGGACTTCAAAGGATAACAGGGCTGTGGAGAGAATAGAAGAATATATTCTAGGATTTCAACATATATTTATGGCTTGTTTAGTATTCTTGGTTATAGGTAATAGAAATGAGCCCTAGAAAATTTAAACAGGAAATGGATATAGGAAGGATAATGAAATAGATTATTGCCCAGGCTATAAGAATCAGGGTCAATGGCCATATATCTTGTTGCACAAGCAAAATCATGATTTAGAACTTTTTTGTTTTTTGAGACAGTGTTTCTCTTTTTAGCCACCCTTGCTGTTCTGGAACTCTCTCTCTGTAGACTAGGCTGGCCTGAAATTCACGGATATCCACCTGCCTCTGCCTCCCAAGTGCTGAGACTAAAGGTATGAACTACGACCATCCCACTGTGATTTAGAATTTTTGTTGTAATATCTTTAATATTATTTAATATTTAATGTAATACCACTAAGCAGCAGACTCTCTAGCTTGTCCACCAACACCACCATGTATGGCCTGTGGCCCCACTGGCATAATGGCTCCAAAAAAATGGAATAAAGTGATATGTTTTAAAGATTTACTTCTTTATTATGTATACAGTGTTCTGCCTGCATGCATGCTTGCAGGCCAGAAGAGGGCACCAGATCTCATTACGGATGTTTGTGAGCCACCATGTGGTTGCTGGGAATTGAACTCAGGACCTCTGGAAGAAGAACCAGTGCTCTTAACTGCTGAGCCATCTCTCCAGCCCCCAAGTGATATGTTTTCTGCTGGCCATCATTGACACTGATCCAAAAACTAACTGCCTGAGTTTGAGCTATATAAAACTGTGCCTTAGGTTCAAAGAGAAGAAAGGGAGGTTAATAAATGTGAGGCTAGAAGGCACAGGCTTTTGATACAGATATTGAGGTGGGATGACACAAGTCTTTAATCTGGGCTACACTTTCTGCTGGAAGCCTGTATAAGGACATGGAAGAAGGAAAGTTTCTTCTTTGCCTGCTTGCCCTTGCTCTGTCAGCACATCCATTCTTTCACTGTCATTGGAGCCTACTTCTTCAGGATTCCAGCATATACAGAAGACCAGCTGAGACACCCAGCCTCATGGGACTGAGGAACTACTAGATTCTTGAACCTTCCATTCTCAGCTAGTCATTCTTGGACTGCAGACTGTAAGTCATTCCAATAAATTCCCTCTCTCTATATATCTAAACCTATATCTGTCTGTCTATTTGTCTATCCGTCTGGCTCTATCCATCCATCTATGTATGTATGTATGTATGTATGTATGTATGTATGTGTATGTATAATATATAATATATATATATATATAGACAGAGAGAGAGAGAGAGAGATTCATTCCATAAGTTCTGCAATTCTAGAGATCCCTGACTAATACAGAAGGACTATATGGCATTGGTATAGCTCTGTCATATATCTGGCCAGGCATGGGCATGGAAGGGAGCAGACAAACCCAAGCACTCTCGTACATGAAGTATCCCTTCCTTGTGGTACAAGGATTGTGAGAAGAGGCTGCCATTATCTTTCTGCTAGTCATGCTCTACCTCAGCCATCATTGCATTTGAAATCATGTGTGCTTCTTAGAAAGAGGAAAGACATTTGCCTCAGACTTCTCATAGAGCTCTCAGTCTAGAACATGAGACCCAGTCTATTTTTTGCTCTTTTGCTTTTGAGATTTGCTATGGCTTCCCAGAGTCTCACTCTTGCATCAATGGCTAAGACCAAGAGTGATTCTGATCCATTACATATCAAATTGTAGTCCTCTAAGTAGAGCAGTAGGCTTCTGTGAAGCTTCAGAAGCTTCAGAGTCATGTCCCCAGGTCATCCTCTGACCTTTCCATAATGCAGGATTATAGCCAATTCTGATGCTTTAGGGCTGACTGTGATATTTATGCCATTATTTGATTTCTTGGCATTCAAAATTTTCATTAATATACATTTGTGCCTCTCTGTGGAAATAAAGGAGCGTGTTCTCTGTGTATGTGCTCACATTTCTTTATTTAGCCTGGCACCTGCCTTCTTCCCCAGCATGTTAGTTTAGCATCTGTGCTTTTCCCTTGCAAATCTCTAGAGCTTAGGATTCTTAGAGGAAATAATTTCTCTCTAGGAAGATTTTTCTCCTTCTTTTGAAATAGCTTTAGGGGCTAAGCATTTGTGCTGCAAGAAGGTGAGCTGCATTATTAACTCCAGCAGGCAGAGCACTGAATAGACCCAGCCAATGGCTCCATAGTGAGCAGAGCTGGATGTCCCAGTGAATGACTACTGCTTCCATATACTCTCATGTTAAGTCCAGAAAAGTTCCTGGAATGATTTGCTTTCAAAGTTTCCTGTCACCAACATAGTGCAACAGCATGTTGGTGAGAGCTGGGTTCCAGACAAGTTAAGATGAGATTAAGGATGTCACTGAAGGATTCTTATGTGGTTACTGTTTATGAGGATCCAAGAATGATGGCCCTCAGATTTCAGGAGCTAGGAAGAAGAAATGATATGATCTGTAAACATGTGTCGGGATCTCAGCTCTGAGCCAAGGGTCTTCCTGGATGTTTTACTGATCTACTAGTTGGTTGATGGACTGAGGCCATTCATTAGAAATATCCTCTGGGAACTGGGAACCAAAATTTCATGCTGGCCACTTGTTGAAGTCTTCATCTTTGGAACAGATACAGAAGAGGCAGCTCTGGGTGCATGTGCTCCATGTTAGGTATAGACTTGACCAGACCTACAATTACTTCCTAGCTTCACCGTTGCTGTGCCTTCTCACTTGATGCAGGTTTCCTCCTTTATCTCAGTTTCTGTCTCTACATTTGTAAAGTAGATGAGATCAATGAGACTGGGTCCTCTAAGCACCTAAGGTAGTGTCTGGCTTATGGTAAGTATGCAATAGTCAAGACCAATTGCTATAAAAATAACCTTAAACCTGGAGTCTGAAATTTGAGTCTCAGTCTAAACCCAACTATACCAGCAAAAAAAAAATATGGTGAACTTTGCTATAGTGGTAAAATAGAATAGCACAAACTTATGTATTCTACCTCTCTTCTTAGAACTCATCAAGTTTCAAATGAAATAAAAAGAACATGAAGGAGCTTTAATACCTATTGTGGGCTGCTCCAGTGGGAAAGAGGATTGTCCCAGGATTAAGGAAGGAAGATGATTGGAGTCTGTGGAAAGATACAGTCATAATGGGCTAACGTAGGAAAAAATAGTCATGAATGAAATAGGCAGAATGTAGTCATGCAGGCTGGGAAGACATCAAGGAAGAACTGGTAAGTCAACAACACTTTTGATTCAATATTTAGCCCTGTATTTGTCTAGCAAGGGCATTTTGCCTCTGCAGCACATGTGGGCATGAGGCCACATGAGGCCATCCTTTTGGTAACAGAGTAGGCAAAGGAATTCCAGATTATGGACAGAAAGTGAACCTTGGCAAAGAGCTTGCAGTAATTTTTTGGGAGAAATTAACAGCAAATATCCCAAAAGTGATAGAATTGATCTTATAAAGAGAGCTGATTGGATCTTGCCTCGAATTGTACGCAAAAAACCCATATCTGGAGTTCGTACATTTTATACAGATGCCAACAAACAAGGAAAGGCAGGTTACAAATCAGAAAATTTAAGTAAAGTGGTTCAAAGTCCTTATAATTCAGTTCAAAAATCGGAATTGTATGCTATTCTGTTGGTATTAATGGATTTTTCAGAACCTCTCAACATAGTAACTGACTCTCAGTATGCTGAAAGAGTGGTATTACATATTGAGACTGCAGAATTTATCCCTGACGCTTCAGAATTAACTTCACTATTTATTCAATTACAAGATACCATCAGGAAAAGGAGTCATCCTTTATATATAACTCACATTCTATCTCATACTGGTCTGCCAGGCCCTCTAGCACAAGGTAATGATGAGATTGATAAATTATTGATAGGAAATGTGCTGGAGGCCTCAGAATTTCATAAAAAACATCATGTCAATAGTAAAGGTTTAAAAAAGGATTTTTCCATAACCTGGCAACAAGCCAAAGAAATAGTAAAGAAATGTCCTACTTGTTCCTTCTACAATCAAACGCCATTACCAGCAGAATGTAACCCAAAGGGTACTCAGAGGAATGAAATCTGGCAGATGGACGTGTTTCTCTTTGCAGAATTTGGAAAATTGAAATATGTACACCATACCATCGATACTTATTCAGGATTTCAATGGGCAGCTGCTTTGAGTTCTGAAAAAGCCGATTCTGTAATCACTCATTTGTTAGAAGTTATGGCCATCATGGGTATACCTGCACAAATCAAAACTGACAATGCTCCATCATATGTCTCTGTTAAAATGAAACAGTTTTTTGCTTATTACAATATAAAGCATATTACAGGTATACCACATAATCCTACAGGTCAAGCAGTTATAGAAAGATCAAACAGAACTCTAAAGGATATGCTAAATAAACAGAAAGGGGTAACAAAAACCCCCAGAAATAGACTGCATAATGCTCTATTAACTTTGAATTTTCTCAATGCCAATGAGAAAGGAACAACAGCTGCGGAGAGACATTGGATAATAGAAAAAACTACAGAATTAAATCAACCTATATACTTTAAGGATGTGCTGACCTCAGAATGGAAACCAGGATATGTGTTACGTTGGGGACGAGGTTTTGCTTTTGTTTCTACAGGAGAAGATAAGCTGTGGGTACCATCAAAATTGATAAAGGTTCGATTTGAACAAGAGAGATCTCTTAATTAGAGGAGGTGATAGTTCATCAACCAGCATGAACATCCAATGTAAACTAACTTATACCATTAACGCATGCCTTTTCATTTAATCAGATAATAACTTACCAAAAGGAACATCCCCAAAATTAGTCTTAGGGAAAGGTTTTTGTTTTTGTCTTTTAGGAGAATAAAGCCTAAGGAATCTGAAGAACACTGGACAAATGACAACTGAAGAAAAAGGACAAACCATCTTTCCCAGGAAACAGAGTAAAATGGCCTATTGGTATATCATCTAAAAAATTTTATAAGTCTTCCTAAATGTTTGTTTCTACTCTTCTCTAAAGAAATTTAACACTATTGATCTTCTAATAGTCCCAGTTCAATTAAAATTTACAGCTGACTTTAGAGTTGGAGAATGGCTCTCTCCTTCTTTAAACTCAAGCATGTTGTTAAAAGGAAAATGCAAACTCCCTGTATCATGCCAGAAGAAGAGCCATCTTCTGCTATGGGACAGAAATAAAATAAAAAAGCAAAATTAATTAAGGGACTGTTCTATTACTAATCTCAACTCTTTGATTCTATTCTGATTCTTTAAATTGTTCTTAAAGTATGAATTTTATATCAAAATTTACAAGATTAATATATATATATATACATTTTAAACTCTGTTAAGATATGAATGGTCATATAGAGTACTAACTAATTCTAGAAAGAAAAAAGGCTTCAATTAGCTACATATATGTCTTTGTGTTCGAGTCTCTTATCAGTTTTCTGCAGGAAATCACGGCCAGGCCTAACATCAACTGAAGTCTCCAGGAAGAAGATGGGGCCCCACAACAACAACAATTCCACGTGGACAATAATAACATCACTAAGCTGACAAACATCATCTACAGATCAGCTTTGAACTACAAAGTGCTCAGAACAATTTTGAGAGGGCTGACTGAGATGATCCAGTCTCAAAGACTACTTGAATAAGGACTTGAGATAAATCCTGAACTTTGGCATTATGCACAGACTGGATAATGAAGGATATAGTTACCTTTCCTAGAATTTGACAATTAACCTAAAATTTTTCTTTTCAGAATAAAGATACCTTCGCCCATACCCAGCAGGAAGCAATTTTAAGAATACGACGCCCACGTTCCCAAAGTGGTGGTGTGGGACGGGTGGTTTTTTGGTCTTTTAATGGGTTTTGGGTCTGGGATAATTTTCATTGTTTAGAGGGGTTGGGTACAAGTTGTTATCAAGGGTTAGGAAAAGGTCTAAGCAAAGGAGGTTAGATTTAAGGTTTTTATTTAAAAAAAAAGAGAAAGAAAGAAAAGAAAAAGACAATTACTGGTTTTAAATACTTTACATTGGATTGGATTGTTTTATATTATATACAAATTATATACATTGAAATTGATATTGTTAGGAAATGCTATATGTATATTTCTAATTGTACTTCTACTGTTCATTTAACAAAATAATGCAAATTGCTGATTCTTGAATGTTATTATTACCAACTATTAGGATATAAAGAAATGAAAGTTAGTAGTTAGACATTACAATAGAACTTGTAGTCATATTAGGTATGTTTCCTAGATTGAGCAGATATATTTTAGATAGACAGGTCATCTTCAAACCCTTCAGAGATCTACAGAATATGGCATTTAAAATGTTTTAATAACTTAGAAAATTTTTCTTTTTTGTTATGACTATGAGACATGTCAGCTCCTGGCAGTACCAATCTATTTCAGAGAGAATATGGGCATTGAAGAAACTGCATATAGAGTTAACTTTCATTGTGGCAAATGTTAGCCACTGGACAACAAAGTATCCTCGAATCTACTGCTGACAACAGGACAAAATGGACAGACAGAAATGAAAAAAGGACTACCGATTCTTGCCAAAACAAGTGTGGTTGTGGCTTTATCAAAAGGTACTCATGAGGCCAGGACAATATGGCACCATCCCTGAAGTGGCCTTTGCAATCCGGAAAAGGTACAGTGCCCTTTCCTTCGAAGGCAGCTGAACAGGCAGTGAGCCGATGGCTTCTGATGTGCAATGGAACAGCAGCTGAAACAGTTATTCTTGAGGAGTAACTAAGCTCACGCCTCTCAATAGCAGACTGGCATTTAATAGAGGGATGTGGAGAAGAACGAGACGCTGAGATGAAGCCACACATACACGGTCAAGAAGAATGGACAGCTGAATTAAAAAACCATCAACAATTTCCAGAATTTAAAATCCTGAATCAGGACATGACACTAATGGAATTCAGGTGTTTCTGGTACATGGACTGTTCTCACCCAAGGTGAGGTTGAACTGTTGACCTTGTGTACGACCTACTTCACAAATGAGTCTGTCAGATACGCTAAGCCTATAGGCTGAAGATGATGCCCCAACACTGTGGAGAAACCTCAGGTGACTGTCCAGGCGGCTGGCTGTTTCTGTCAACTCACAATTTTTTGGAAGCTGCTTGCATGCACTTCCTGTTTTTATTTTTGTTAGGTAATATTATTTCCTTCTTGGGTCTCTGAGGGAGTTGAAGATTAGTTAGTTATA
>CABHPH010140993.1:0-27306 GCA_902168325.1 Peromyscus nudipes
CTCTTTGAAGCCTACGTACATTTTTACACACATTTTAAAGCATTTAAAGTCTTGTTCCATCTGAATCTGTCTTATCGTGAATCAATTGTTTTAAACTGCAGCATTCTAAGACTGAAACGGCACTATGGCTGCTGGCTCTGCCCACCTCAGCTTCCCAACATGGCGGTGATACGTTTACCAACAGCTCTGGGAGCTTTGGTGGGTCTATGCTTCTATCAAAGCAGTGTTTAGCCCAGAAACCTCTTTTTTTTGTTTGTTTTTGTTTTTGTACTAGCAAAGGCTAAATCCACAACGCAGCTTAATGTGCCACTTGCAGACGCCTCATTCCCGCCATACTGCAGGTCAAACATGCATGCCAGGAACCCATCATACAGTAGCTCAAGCCCACAGGCTGCGGCTAACTTGAAAGAGACAACTAGGAAGCTGTTTTAGCTCCGTTTTACAATCTTCTTTTTATGCTTTCTCAAGTTTTAAGTGGAAATTCCTGCCCCACGTTCTGGCACCATTTGTAGCTAGAGTTTTCCTGCCTGGCCCAAAGTCAGGACAAATCTCTCTCACCTGCCAGTCCCACAGCCACTCAGACCCAACCAAGTAAACACAGAAACTTATATTGCTTACAAACTGTATGGCCATGGCAGACTTCTTGCTAACTGTCCTTATATCTTAAATTAATCCATTTCTATAAATCTATTCCTTGCCACGTGGCTCGTGGCTTACCGGCATCTTTACATGCTGCTTGTCCTGGCAGTGGCTGGCAGTTTCCTTCCACCTTCCTGCTCTTTCTCCTCTCTGCTAGTCCCGCCTATACTTCCTGCCTAGCTACTGGCCAATCAGTGTTTTATTTATTGACCAATCAGAGTAATTTGACATACAGACCATCCTACAGCAAGCTGCCATGGAGGCTGGCTGGCCTAGCACATACTGACTGTGGAGGCTGGCTCAGTGGCCCAGGCTTTCACACTGAACCATGCACATAGCTCTAAGTTGGTGAGGGGTCCCAGACAGTAAACAAATGACTGAACCTTGAGCGGTCAGAGTACATGCAGAAAGGAAGCTACTGCAAGGACTATGTCTTTTGTTCATGGCCTTCCCAGAAACTGCTTGCTCAAGTCTCAAGAAACTGAAATTGAGGCCTGATCTCTGAGAGAAGACTGAGTAGCCTCTTATGGTGTCTGCCTCATCCTTTCAATCCCTTAGGTTAAAATTAATTATTTAAATTTTTTTCTATTCTCTATTGTATAAGCACTCCTTCCAGTTAGCTCCTCCACCCCCATTTTTTGAGACAAGGTCTCACTATGCAATGTACCCCAGGCTGGCCTTGAACTTCTCAGTCTCTCCAAGAATCAACTCTGTTTCATTGATTCTTTGTACTGTTCTCCTTATTTCTATTTTATTGATTTTGGCTCTCAGTTTACTTATTTCCTGTCGTCTATTCCTCCTGGGGGGGTTTGCTTCTTTTTGTTCTAGAGCTTTCAGGTGTGCTGTTAAGTCACTAGTGTGAGATTTCTCCCACTTCTTTATGTGGGAGTTTAGAGCTATGAACTTTCTTCTTAGTACGGCTTTCATAGTGTCCCATAAGTTGGGTATGTTGTGCATTCATTTTCATTGAATTCTGGGAAGCCTTCTTTATTTATTTATTCCTTGACCCAGTGGTGATTCAGTTGAGCATTATTCAGTTTCCATGAGTTTGTAGGCTTTCTGTAACTTGTGTTGTTGTTGAATTCTAACTTCAAGCCATGGTGGTCTGATAAAATACAGGTTATTCTGATTTTTTTTGTATCTGTTGAGATTTACTTTGTGACTGAGTATGTGGTCAGTTTTAGAGAAGGTTCCATTGGGTGCTGAGAAGAAGGTATAGTCTTTTGTGTTTGGGTGGAATGTTCTGTAGATGTCTATTAAGTCCATTTGAGTCATAACATCTATTAATTCCCTTATTTCTCTGTTAAGTTTCAGTCTGGCAGACCTGTGCATTGGTGAGAGTGGAGTGTTGAAGTCTTCCACTATTTGTATGTGGGGTTTGATGTGCAATTTAAGCTTTAGTAATATTTCTTTTACATATGTGGGTGCCCTTGTATTGGAGCATAAATGTCCAAAATTGAAACTTCATCCTAATGGATTTCTCCTGTGATGAATATGTAATGTCCTTCTTGATCTCTTTTTATTAATTTTAGTTTGAAGTCTATTTTGTTAGATATTAACGATAGCTACACCAGGTTGCTTCTTAAGTTTATTTGATTGGAAAAACTTTTCCTAGCCTTCTACTCTGAGGTTAAAATTTTTTTTTCAATAAAAATAATTTAAAAAAAAAAAGAAGAAGAAGCCGGGTGATGGTGGCACACACCTCTAATTTCAGCACTCGGGAGGCAGAGCCAGGTGGATCTCTGTGAGTTCGAGGCCAGCCTGGTCTACAGAGAAAGATCCGGGACAGGCACCAAAACTACACAGAGAAACCCTGTCTCAAAAAAAATTAATAAATAGCCGGGCGGTGGTGGCGCGCGTCTTTAATCCCAGCACTCGGGAGGCACAGCCAGGCGGATCTCTGTGAGTTCGAGGCCAGCCTGGGCTACCAAGTGAGTCCCAGGAAAGGTGCAAAGCTACATAGAGAAACCCTGTCTCGAAAAACCAAAAAAAAAAAATTAATAAATAAAATAAAATAAAGTTCTCCAGTTATTTTCTTAAAGTAAGGGGTCCCTTCACCATTTCCTTTTTCCTCTCCTCCCTAACGCCACTGTCACAGACATTCTTAGAAGAGCCAGAGAGGCCATCTAGCCAGAAACAAAGCAATCACATGCTAACTAGGTCACATGGTAGAGGCAGTCAGAAGGGACCTGACCCTTGCCACTGTGGAGCTGCCATTTTAGATAGTCAGTCAACCTTTACCCCAAACTCTAAGAAGTCAGTTTATTTTTCCTAAGCCATTGTTATCTGGGGATCTTTGTTAAACGGAAGCTGGTAGCTCTTACTTTTCCCTTAAGAAAACTTAGTTAAACTGTGAGCGGCTATAGTTGGAAGGCAAGCCATAAACTGTCCAAGCCTGCAACCAAAGAAACAAGTTGGAAAAACTTGTTCTGTAGGGTACTTCTTGACATATGATGCAAAGCCTCACAGAAGAGATGAAGTCAGAGATAATTTCCACAAGAGAGAAAACTCAGTGCTTTTAAAAGACACTCTGTCTTACTTGAAAGCTACACCAGGTTGGGTGTATATAGTGATCTGAATGCTCAAAGGGTTGGGAAAAAAAAACAGTTCTTCTACAGCAAACACAGAAACATGAAGCAGTTCACCTGCTGTAGCTCTCAGCAAGGGAAAATGAGAATGTAGCCCCCATGCCCTTCTTAAGCAGTTCTGTTGAAGAAGTCCTTGAGAGACAATGGGAACCAATCCAATCCCAATATCGGACTACAGTGCTGGTCTGCCCTCTCAACCTATTATTTCTGTTTTTAAGATTAATTTTATTATTTATGTGCATGGGGGGGGTGCTTGTGGGGTCAGAAGAGGATGCCAGATCCCCTGAAGCTGGAGTCACAAGCAGCTGTGAGCCACATGATGTAAGTGCTGAGATCTGAACTCCAGCTATTATCTCTCCAACCATCTCTCCAGCCTCACCCATTATTTCAAGTGGTGTCAAGACTGAGAAGCATATGATAGTTTGAATGTGACATGCTCCCAACAAGCTCTTGTGTTTGAACCCTTGGTCCCCAACTGAGTACACTGTTTGGGAAAGAAACTTTAGGGACCATGACCTACTTCTGCAAAAGGAGTGATAGCCTGGCCCTAGTTCCAGCCTGAGAGCTCTCTGCTTCCTGGTTGGCTGCCAAGATGTAAGCAAGCTTCACTCACATACCTGCCATTACAGCCATGAACCCTTCAGGTCATGGAACTGTGAACTAAAACAAGTCCTTCATCTTTTAAGGTACCAGCTTCAGGTGTCTGTCCCAGCCAGTAACCAGCACAAGGAAAATGGACAGATCATAGAGGTCCATGGACAGAAGATCTGATATTTCAGTTACAAATCATGCAGCCAAGTGAGCTCTATGTTGGTGGCTGTCTACCCGAAACTGAGTTGAAGTAAGTAACACAGAGAACTAACTTAGGAGGGTGTGGGGATAGGGTACTTCCAAGGAAATCAGCCTTTTACTGTGTTCCCTCAGGAAAGACGCAAAAACCATATAATGTGAGAATTGTTTAACAAAGGAATTATTTGTAAAGTATGGAAAGAAATAGAAATTATGGATGTGTAAGAGAACCTTTCAACCAGGAATAGTGGAGTACCTTTGCTCCCCTTAAAGTTCCTAGGGGGGTTGGGGAGGAGAGATACTCCTGAAGCTAGAAGATAAAAGCTACCTAGGGGAAATGATACCACCATCCCAGGGTGTCTCTGCCAGAAGCAAGCCAGGCAAGGCATACCCCAGAACCGCTCTTCTTTCCCTTCCTCTGGGTCTTATCATTGGTTGTATCCAGTAGAAAACCAGAGGACAAAGGAACACTTATAAACCAAGAGAGGTCCATTTCCCAGAAAAAGAAAGAGGAGACATTGGTCATCTAAAGGAGCAATATTCCAAATATCTCCACACCTGCCCAGCAAGAAAATGGGCTGCAAAGCTAGAAAACCTGCGAGAATAGTCTATCCCCCAGTATATGCTCTAGGCGAGGTCACTAAAGACAGCAGCCAAGTGTTCCTCTCAAAAGCAGGTCAAGATGCTGCCCCGCGAAAGTCAGGAAAGAATAGAATGCACTCCTAGGGAAGGAGGTCTGGTAGTCTCTGCTCATCGGGACCTGCGAATGCCTCTCTGTTCTTCCAAATGAGAGTCTTAACTGTGCCTATTACATTGTGGGAGAGAGATAAGCTGCCTTTCAGTTCATAGGTTGCTGGGTCACAGGGAACCACATCCAGACCTGAGAAGATTACACATCACCCAGGGATCCAGGACCTTGCTCAGAGATGCCGTGATTAGATAAGACAAGCTATCTGCTTTGGGATGGTAAGGGAAATAAATACGCTTCGTTTGTGAGATAAAGCCTGTGCACAGATATTTAGGTGTTTAAAAGACGGTGGCAGAGGTAGTTAATTAATTATCCTCTGGTATCTGATCTCCCCATCTTCTTTCAGAGATAGAGTCCCCAAATTATAACTGAGCACATGGCCACGGTCTGCAGGCAGTAATGACTATTTGACTAAAATCCGTCAAGAGCATGTGAGCGGAAGCGATATTGAAAATCATTCCTATGTCCTTAAACAGACAAAAATGGTCGCCGCTTTTTTCCATGACATTCTTGCTGCTGATTAAGATGAAATGTTTTGTAGTAGTGAGAGCGTAACAGCATAACAACGAAGCAGATGAAGCAGTCCCAGCGTTGTGAGGAAAGCACCATAGCTTCTCTGAACTGCTTCTTAGATGATGGCTCAGCCATGCTTCCCGTTGAGAGAAAACAACCTAAGGCAGGAGGGATTAATATTAGCTCACGGTGCCAGGGGTTTCAGTCCACAGTGTTTGACTCTCTTGATGCTAGGCCCACGGTGGTGGGAGTATATGGCATAGGGGACTCACCTCGTGCTGGACAGAGTGGAAGGGACTAAGCAACCGGGTATAACCTTTAAAGTCATGCCTTCGGTGACCCACTTTCTCAAGCGAGGCCCTGCCTCCTTAAAACTTCCACTGCCGCCGGGTGGTGGTGGCACACACCTTTAATCCCAGCACCCAGGAGGCAGAGGCAGGAGGATCTCTGTGAGTTCAAGGCCAGCCTGGTCTACAGAGTGAGTTCCAGGACAGGCCCCCAAAGCTACACAAAGAAACCCTGTCTCAAAAAAAAAAAAAAACACACATAAAAAAAAATTCCACAGGCTCCAAACACAGCACTGCTGGCTGGGGGCCAAGCTTTCAGCACGTGAGCTGATGGGGAGCATTTCATACTCACACCGTTAACGGGTGATATTTGAGAGTCATCAAAGGCCTCATTATAGTAAGTATGTTACAGAAGCCAACGTTCTAGCACAACTAACATTTAAACAAAAGTATAAAAACAAGAGTAACATGAGTGCAGTTGGCTGGAGGAGACCCTGAATAATAGAGCCTGAGCCCACCCTTAAGGCCCCGCCCCTTCTCTCAAGGCCTGCCCAGAACAACCTCTGCCTTCAAAACCCTCCCGAAGAATGCTGCACATATACATCACCGGAATAACCTAGACGTTTCCCCATCCCAAGTGTATATGAAAACTGCCTGATAGTCCTCCAGACACCAGTCTCTCTCCCAGCCCCAAGCTGAGGCAGTCCTCTGTACAAAGCAACAGACAAACTAGGAAACAGCAAGGCCTGAAATCAAGAATTACTTCGGCAAAGCCAAGCATAGTGGCCCAGGCCTTTAATCCCAGCACCCAGAAGGCAGAGGCAGACAGATCTCTGTGAGCTCAAGGCCAGCCTGGTCTGCGTAGTGAGTTCCAGGACAGCCAGGGCTACAGAGAGACCCTGTCTCAAAAAACAAACAAAAAAATTACTATGTAAACCAGGCACAGTGGTGCATTCCGGCAATCCCAGCTACCCAGGAGGCTGAGGCATACATACGATGCTTCAGCTGGCAAATTTGAGACCAGCCCAGGAGACTTGGCAAGACCCTGTTCCAAAAACAAATTACTTAAGCAAACTTCAAGCTCCCCCTTTGTTTGAGGGAGCAAAGAGTGATTTTTTTTTCTGGTTTAAAATAAATTAGAGGGGTAGTGGTAGAGGCAGGCGGATCTCTGAGTTCGAGGCCAGCCCAGCCTATAGGGTGAGTTCCAGAGAAAATGTATTTAGAAATAAAGAAACACTTCATGAGACTGAAGGTTGCGATGTGAGGCCTAAAATAAGGGAAAGGTCTCCAAAATGACTAAAACCAGGGGGAGAAGAAAAGGCAAGTGGAACTGGGAACAAGAGAGTTGGTGGCCGCTAATTCAGAGAGTTGAGCCACTCGTATGAGATTTGTATTGAAAACAGATTGGGGGGGTGGGGAGTTCAGCTTTAAAAAGTATCACATGGCCGGGCGGTGGTGGCGCACACCTTTAATCCCAGCACTTGGGAGGCAGAGCCAGGCAGATCTTTGTGAGTTCGAGGCCAGCCTGGTCTACAGAGCGAAATCCAGGAAAGGCGCAAAGCTACACAGAGAAACCCTGTCTCAAAAAACCAAAAAAAAAAGTGACATGTGACAACTTTTAAAAGTGACAGTGTCCATGTGCCTTGAACAAGTTGCTCATTAAAGTCTCCATTCTTGTTGGGGACATAGTTCAGTGGCGGAGTGCTTTCCTAAGCTCTCTATTGTCGTCCCTTTAGATGAGAGTGGAACTATTTTGCTTGGGCTTTTTTCTTTCTGTGTAGGAAATACAACTGAGAGGATGCGTGTGGGGCTGTAGCAAATCCCCAGGAGAATTCTGGGCTTTGGATCTCCCTAAACTGCCTCCAGGGCTCTGCATCTCTGACTCTTTGCCTTGTTCTACCCAAGGCAGCTGATACAAGGGCAGCCTCGACAGCACACCGTCATCACCTCAGTAAGGCCAAGCAGAGAAAGGCAACCAGAGGCCACCGAATCTCCTCTGTTCTTAACTGATGAGGAACCTGGAGTCCAGAGACAGAGGAGCTGCAGAGTTCACCTGATCTCAGGTTTCTGGCTCTTGAATCTCTTTCCTCTGCCAGATGCAAAACAGTGATCGAGGGGCTTCCTCAAGGTGTTTCTGGATGGTGATTTGCAGTGAGGATGAATTGAGGGGGAGAACAGGAAGAAAGCCAAAATCAATTCCTTCTTCACGTGTTCAATGTTATTATTGCCTGTCTCCCTCCCAAAATTTCTGGTTGAGGTTTTTTTATTTTTTTTATTTGACAAAAAACGTGTGCTGATGATACATGGTATGTTTGGGAAATTACTCAACCTTCAAAAGGAGCGAAGTACACCAACAGGTACAGTATAGCAAGAAGGGCCAGACATCCTTAGACATAAAAGAAAATTGGTGCATGGCCCCTGTAATATGGTCCCAATTTTTTATTTAATTTTAGTTATCATTGGCGTTGCTGGTGGTTGGTTGTACGTGCGCAATATGTGTAGATACACATGTGCCAAGTCCACACGTGGAGGTCAGCTGACAAACTTCGGGAATTGGTTCTCTGCTTCCATCTTGGGTTTGGGGGATTGACCTCAAGTCATCAGGCACACTCAACAAAGCACTCTCACTCACGTAGCTGTAAATTTTCTCTGGTCCCGCCTAGCCCCGAGGTCCCACGGCTGCTTACAAAATAATCATTCAGAGGTTTATATTAATTACCAATTGTATGGCCTATGGCAGGCTTCTTGCTAGCTGGCTCTTATAACTTAACCCATTTCTATTAATCTATAAGCTGCCATGTGGCCATGGCATTACTGGTCTGCTGGCATCTTGCTGCTCCTTTGGCGGTGGCTGGTGTCTCTCCTCTCTCTCCTTTCCTAATAGCTGCTTGGATTTCCCACCTGCCTCTAAGCTGCCTTGCCATAAACCAGCACAGCTTTTTATTCATCAACCAGTTGGAGCAACACATATTCACAGCATACAGAAAGACATCCCACAGCACATCCCATTGAACCATCTCACCTGCTCCCTGTATCTCCAAGCATGATAAACCTGGAAGAACATGCTCTGGACCATTCACAGTGGCTATCCCTCCCCACTCTAAAATTGTTTCCTCTTTTATTCCTGCAACGTTCAAATTCTCAGACTTTGATCATTGGGGACGGCGGAAAGGGTTTGAGTTTTTTAAAATGCTACTGAGCTGGGTGTTGTGACATTGTGGCCTGTAATCACAGCACTTGGGTAGTTCAAGGCCAGTCTGGGCTACACAGAAACCTATTTCAACCAACAAGCAAACAGGTTATTGAAATCGCTAGCGATTAATTGCAGGCAAGTATCCACATTCAGGTACATGGACCTAGAAAGGAATTGGGGAATGCACTAGGAAAGAGCTTTGACAAGAATGATGGAAATAGGGGTTGGGGATTTAGCTCAGTGGTAGAGTGCTTGCCTAGCAAGCACAAAGCCCTGGGTTCGGGCCCCAGCTCGGGGGGTGTGGGGGGGGGAGAATGATGAAAATGGCAGGGAGAGGTGAAACATACCTTTAAGCCTTTAATCCCAGCACTTGGGAGGCAGAGACAGGCGGATCTCTGCTGGTTTAAGGCCAGCCTGGGCTACATAGAGAGTTCCAAGACAGCCAGAACAACGCAATACAGAGACCCTGCTTTCAAAAAGAAGAGGAAGAAAAAGAAGAGGAGGAGGAAGAGGAGAAACACTCTGTTCCTTTCTTAAAAATGACTGCTAAGCCTGGTTCAGTGGTACAGTCCTGTAATTCCTAGCACCAGTAAGGCTGAGGCAGGGGGATCACAGGTTCAAGGACAACATGAACCTTATGAATGGACCCTGTAATTACAACTAAAAGTTTCTTCCTTTTTTTTTTAATGACTGCTGTTAGTATTTTCTTTCTGCAGCAATTAAAAATAACAAAGGAGAGGAAAGTAACAAAATGGCCAAGGAAAGCATTTGCAAAGGGACATCTTTGCCTGGCATCTCTGCCAACAGAAAAGGTAAAGCAGGCTTTCTTAGCAGCCGTTACGAAAACTCTCCTGGCCCCATATCTAAAAAGGAAATAAGTTCAAATTATGTCTGACAGCACAAGCAGAGAGTCCTGTGCTGTTTTCATAGGGTGACCCTCAGGATCTGTGGATCTTAACCCGGCCTGGGAATCCCCAGCATGTGACGAGGGTGTGTGTAAATGCTTGTGATGAGGGTGTGTGTAAGTGCATATGATGAGGGTGTGTATAAATGCTTGTGATGAGGGTGTGTGTAAGTGCATATGATGAAGGTGTGTGTATAAATGCTTGTGATGAGGGTGTGTGTAAGTGCATATGATGAAGGTGTGTGTGTAAATGCTTGTGATGAGGGTGTGTGTAAACGCTTGTGATGAGGGTGTGTGTAAGTGCATATGATGAGGGTGTGTGTAAATGCTTGTGAAGAGGGTGTGTGTGTGTAAGTGCATGTGATGAGGGTGTGTTTAAGTGCATATGATGAGGGTGTGTGTAAATGCTTGTGATGAGGGTGTGTGTGTGTAAGTGCATGAGTCCAGATGTTCTTGACAGAGAAACTCTGATCTTTGTCATATTTACAAACGATCTTGCTACAGACCCATCCCCAAAGTATTAAGAACCAGAGCATGCATGTACATACACACACTGGGAGTGTTAGCACCACTTCATGTGCCTCTTTTATTTTGACAGAGGGAAGATTACCTCTATTTTATGAAGGAAGACTATGGAGATTTAACAAATTTAAGATTTGAGAGTATGGAGATTTAACAATGGCCCCCAAACTCTTTGACAGTTGCAGTGGTTTGAATGAGAAGTGTCCCCCCTAGACTCTGGTGTTTGAAAACTTGGTTGTAGCTAGAGATTTCCTGCCTGGCCCACAGTCAGGACAAATCTCTCTCCCTCGCCAGTCCCACAGCCGCTCAGACCCAACCAAGTAAACACAGAGACTTATATTGTTTAAACTGTTTAGCCTAATGGCTCAGGCTTCTAGCTATCTAGTTCTTACATCTTAAATTAATCCATTTCTATAAATCTATACCTTGCCACGTGGCTGGTGGCTTACCAGCATCTTCACATGCTGCTTGTCATGGCGGCGGCTGGCAGTGTCTCCCTCACTCAGCCTTCTACTTCCCAGAATTCTCCTTTCTCCTTGTCCCACCTACTTCCTGCCTGGCCACTGGCCAATCAATGTTTTATTTATTGACCAATCAGAGCAATTTGACATACAAACCATCCCACCGCACTTGGTCTCTAGTTGGTGCAGCTGTCTGGGGAGGCTTAGGAGGTGGGACCTTGCTGGAGGAAGTACGGGGGTGGGCAGGATTTGACAGATCAAAGCCTTGCCTCTTTCCATTTTACTCTCTCTGCTTCAAGCTTTCAGGACACGTTGTGAGCTCTCAGCTTCCTGCTCCTACCATCCTCCCGGCTGCTTGCTGCCATGCTACCCAGCCATGATGGATCCTTAACCAACTGGAACTGTAAGCTCAAGTAAATTCTAAAACTAACACAATACTTTCCCCACTGAGGGTTGGGGCTCTGTGGCCCTTCCCTTTGATCCAGATGAGCTGTAAGACTGCTTTGATCACTTGGATCTAGTAGAAGTAACACTGTGTCCCTGTCCAAGCCTAGTCTCTGGAGAAGGGTTTCCTTACCTTTGGAATAACAACTCCTATCCCTCACGTTGTGAGGAGACCATTGCAGCCCCATTGACCCACTGACTCAGTCACACACAGAGAAAGTGAGGTACCAGCGGACAGGCAGGGCCCAGCTGCCAGCTGCACGAGTGAGTTGACATCAGATGGATGCTGCGTACTGTCCAGCTGCCGCAACATATGCTGTGTCCGGTAGAGATGGCCCCTGACATTATGTGGCACAGAGAAATTAAAGTTGCAGGTGAAATTAAGGTTATTAATCAGCTAACAAAATAGGAGGATTAGCAGAAGTTTTTCAGATGGACTCCAGCCAAAGGTCCTTAAAATTGGGGAAAAGAGGCCCTACAAAAGGTTTTAAATGGTGAGTGACTTGGCCAGCCCTGAGCCACAGAGTGTACGGCAGCCTCTTAAAGCTAGTCGGAAATAAAAAGCAAGGAAATAGTTTCTCCTCTGAAGTCCTAGAAACATACTCAGCCCTGCTCACGCCTTGATTCTCGCTCAGAACTGTGTTGGGTTTTTAACCTGCAGAAGAACTGTATCCAAGGTAATAAATGTGTATTGTTTTAAACCACAACAGAAAAGTAACTCAGAACCCTTCCCAAGTTAATGTAAAGCTGAACTTGATGACACACACCTTTAATCGCAGCACTTGAGAGAAGAGGCAGGCAGATTTCTGTGAGATCAAGGACAGCCTGGTCTACATAGCAAGCTTCAGGTTAGTGAGGGATACACAGAGAGACCTTGCCTGCCGCCCCCCCCCCAAAAAAAACCCCAGAAAACTAAAAATAATGTGAGTAAAGCTCACAGTAATTCAATAATCTCTCCATGTGAGCCAAAAATTCAATTACCCGGCCCTGGTAGGACAGTTCCAATGTATAAATTCTAGTGCCTCCACTCTCAAAGTTTTGTGAAGTATTTTCTCCTCAGAATTCACTGCTTGTGATCTCTCTCATTGCCACACTCTAAATCCTCCCTCTTTTGAGGTCTCCAAGGGTCTCCTTTCTCCATCCAAGTGTGGCCTGATCTCTCCTCATTCTCTGTGATGACGTGACCTCTCTTTCTTTCTCTTAGACGTTCTCACACACACACTACAAAAAGGGTCAACACATAACATCCAAACATATTCCCCTTCAGAGTGATGACTACTTCAGTTAACGGTACAAGGGGGCTGGAACGACGGCTCAGTGGTTAAGAGCACTTGTTGCTATTGCAGAGGACCTGGGTTCAGTTCCCAGCCACCCACAAGATGGCTCAGGACCACCTGTAGCTCCAGCTCCAGGGGATCTGCTGCCCTCTGTAGGCACCAGGCACACATGTGGTGCACCAACACACATGTGAGCAAAACACTCACACATATAAAAATAAAATAATAGTAAAGAAGTGAAGAGCACAGAAGAGCGCCAAACTACAACTTTTTGGTTGGCTCCTGGGCATTTTTATGGATTTCCAGGCCTCTTGTTTTAACCTGTTTGAAGATGCTTTATGGATTTAATTTTCTGCTTAAGAGCCTTTTTTTCACTGGACCTATAAATGCCCTTTTAAATCCCTGATAGTGAAAACAGTTATCCTGGAGATAATTATATTTTGCAATTATGCTTTACAACACAGCTGTTTCAATCAGTGAGAATCATGTTCTCTACTTCCCATTGGTCACTGTTCCTCCGGACAAGAAGAGTTCACTTTTACGGAAGAGGGTGAGACCCAAGAGACCCAAGGGTAAATCATCACTGAAATGTCCCATGTAGAGTGACAATTGGAAAACAAAATAAATGTCCTCATTCCTCATCACCTGATGTTTTCAAAAATTGGATGATGAGGAATCAAAAAAAAAAAAATCAATCTCTAGCACTTCTCAGCCTTTTGGCTAAAATCAAGTGAAGTCGGTTCCTTCTGAGCAGATTCAGATCCTGGAGCAACTGACCCCCAGCCTAGTAAGACAAACAAAGCAGCACAGACCCATGGTAGACTTTAGGATGCCATAGACCAGCAGCCTCTTACATCCCTGTGGTACTCCCAAATGATGCTGAGCCATAAGAGACAGAACACGAAATACAATGCAGCCTGTGGAGCTCTTAGAGAGGTGAACAGAGCCCCTGAGTGTTTATAAAAATGATGTTGCTCAAATATGGAGCAACCACAAACATTTCCTACTGTAAGCTAAGACTGTTCACAGATTGTAATTTTACTAAATAAAAAAAATACAATTATTTTACTTTTGTGAACAAGGAGAACTGATATGGTGCCCACCAAAAATCAAACAGAAATGCTGGGTATGGTGGATCACACACCTTTAATCCCAGTACTCTGCAGGCAGAGGCAAGTAGATCTCTGTGAGTTCAAGGCCAGCCTAGTCTATACAGAGAGTTCCAGGACAGCTGGAGCTACACAGAGAAGACCTTTATCAAAAAAGACAGAAAGAAAGAAAGAAAGAAAGAAAGAAAGAAAGAAAGAAAGAAAGAAAGAAAGAAAGAAAGAAAGAAAGAAAGGAAGGAAGGAAGGAAGGAAGGAAGGAAGGAAGGAAGGAAGGAAGGAAGGAAGGAAGGAAGGGAGACAGAGACAGACAGAGACAGAGACAGAGATAGAGACACAGAGAGAGGAGGGAGGGGAAGGGAGGGGAAGAGGAGAAAAGAGAAGAGAGCACACACTTCTTTTGCAGAGGATCTGAGTGGTTCCCAGCGGTTCCCAGCACCCACATCCAGCAGCTCATAACCATATCCAACTCCAGTTTCAGGGGGATCAAATTTGATTGTTACTAGGGGTAAGGAAACTTGTATTACTGTTTGGAGCTGTGAATGCATGCCTCCTGATGCAGGTGAGGTGGTCAAGGAGTTCTGTGGTTGATAGTGTATTGTTCAGAGGAGAGGTGTGCGTGCTTGTGAGAGTGTGTGTGTGTGTGTGTGTGTGTCGTATGTTTAGGTGAAGGAAGTAGGCTGCCAAATGCATTATTACAATGAAGGGGATTCATCACCTAAGAAGAAATGGCGATCCCAGGATACTAAACTATCTCCTGGGCTTGCCTGCCTCACAGGCTGGGCAAAACTCATGATTCTCCTGCCTCAACCTCCCACGTGCTAGAATCACAATCAGGAACCAAGATTTAAACCAGGCCAGGTTTAAGGAACCCTGGACATTCTTGGTTGTTTGCTTTTTTCTTTCTTTAGTTTGTTTGTCTTGTTTTCTCTTTTGGTTTTGGTGGTTTGGTTTGGCTTTTTTGACAGGGTCTCTTTATGCAGTCCTGGCTATCCTGGAATTCATTGTATAGACCAGGCTGGAGTCGAACTCACTGTGATCTTCCTGACCTCTGCCTAGTCCTGGGATTAAAGGCATATGCCACCATGCCCAGAACTCTTCTGTGCTTTCAACCTTAATATATTATATCTTATAAGAATAAAGCTTGGCTTAGGAAACATTTAAAGGAGCCAGTGAGGTGGTTCAGCAGGTAAAGGTGTTTCCTGCCAAGTCTGAAGAACTGAGCTCCATCCCAATCCCACACTGTGGAAGTAGAGAACCAGTTCCTACAAGCTATCCTCTAACCTCCACATACATGCCCTGGTTTAGCACACACGCGCATGTACACATGCACACGCACACACACACACACACAAACACGGGATAAATAAGCAAATGTAAAAAAATAAGAAAGCATTTAATAAATTGTGACTAGATAGATCTTAACTGAACAGAGGAAGAATTTAAAGGAAGGCAGTGACAGCGATAACCAGTCCACAGTGAAATACGAGGTACGGATACACACTTCCCATAATGAGTATTTAAAATGTGAGAACTCACAATTTTCTTTCTCGAATCAGTGTGTTTTCACAAAACGTGAGATAAAATTGTAATGTACATAAAAGCTTTCCCTCGGGAAATCATTGGAAACCATTTAAAACAAATTTCTAGCATTAACTATTTCTGGGCCTAAGAAATAAAATATTTTCACAGGCTCTGTGGTAGCTGATGTATATGCTGAGAGAGAAAATCTATCTTCATAACTGGATCTAGTTGGGGGAATAATTTCCAGAATTACAGACAATTGTACTGTATATTTTAACTTTGCTTTTAGATAGCCGGATAGTACTGGGAATTGCACTATTTTATGGCCCAGAGGGGACTACATACAATTTGTGTTAAAGTGATTATAGAAGAACTACCTAGGCAGTAATATTTTTGGTTCTGCAAAGCACTTAGCCCAGGAGACTCTTTAAAGCTGAATGGGAGAGAAAGTGCTGTGGTCAGATCAGACCTGTCCGTCTAGTAAAAGTCAGCAGCCACTGGCAACGGTACGCTAGCTGAATGCCATCCCTCAGTCACCGTTGGACACTAAAGCAAGGGCGGGAAAACATCACAGATGGAGTGTTTAGTGTCATGTCTTAAAGACCTTTCACCCACCTCCATATCATTTTAATTGAACTTTTTGTCAATTGAAGACAATGATTTTTAAATTCATTTGGTCAGGTCAATGAAGAGGTTGTATAAACAATATAAAAATGAAATGTTTAGCTTACTTCCAAGCTTTTAAGCTCTTTTCAATACCAAATCATTAGGTGTTTGTATTTTTCCTACATTTGTCAGTAAGAAACTTAGAAACAGGGCGTTTATTGTGCTCTTTCCGTACAAACGGTATCTATGTAGGCACTGAGGGAACCATTCTCTATAGAGCAATATCAACTTAATAAATGCAGAAGAAATGAGTTCCGACTCCCAATAAAACGTCTGCCAGTGGAAAACTAATGACTGTTAGTATTTCACTGGATAAAACGAGGGGCTGGAGAGATGGTTCATCCACTGGACTCAAGTTTGATTCCCAGCAACCACACGGTGGGTAACAACCATCCATAACTCCAGTTCCAGAGGATCCAGTGCCCTTTTCTGACCCCTCCAGGCAACACATGGTGCAAAGATGTAACATGCAGGCAATATGTCCATACACAGAAAAATAAAAAAATAATCTTGGCCAGGCGGTGGTGGCGCACGCCTTTAATCCCAGCTCTTGAGAGGCAGAGGCAGGCGGATCTTTGTGAGTTTGAGGCCAGCCTGGTCTACAGAGTAAGTTCCAGGAAAGGCACAAAGCTACACAGAGAAACCCTGTCTCGAAAATAAATAAATAAATAAATAAATAAATAAATAAATAAATAAATAATCTTAAAACAAAACCACATTGGATAAAATGTTCATGGGACCCTTATAATGGATGGCACAAATTACTCAAAAGCTGAAAGACTTGAAACAACACTAACATTTATCCTTCTGAAAGTTTCTCTAACTTGGGCATTAAATTTCAACTAGTGATCTAGCGTTAATCCCACCAGGTGAGAATAAGACCACTACTACAATTTTTGAGTCAAATGCGAAGCAAGCTTTATTAAGTACTGGCCTGGACATTAGACACTGTATTGTCTGACTTAACCTTCTAACCCATGCATTGTTTCCGTTATCCTAGTCATTTGGGGAGAGGACTATACAGGAAATTAATGTGAAACATTGATATCATTGAGACATTTTGGAACTTGGTTGTCATAAATAGGAAGCTTTCCTAGGAAGGATATTTTTTGATTTTTTTTTCCCGAGACAGGGTTTCTCTGTGTAGCTTTGTGTTTTTCCTGGAACTCACTCTGTAGACCAAGCTGGCCTCGAACTCACAGAGATCCGCCTGCCTCTGCCTCCCAAGTGCTGGGATTAAAGGTGTGTGCCACCACCGCCCAGCGGAAGGATAATTTTTAAAGCATTTATTTAGTTGTGTGCATGCACACACTATAGCATTCACAGCATTTATGTGGAGGTCAGAGAACAGCCTGTAGGGGTTGTTCAGTTGGAACCTTCAGCTCACTACTGTATGACCCAGAAACACCCACTCCTGTATCTCCAAACCTTGCCCACTCAGAGAATCTGAACAAAGGGAAGGCACCAAAAAGCCCAGTTCCATTCTTGGAGATTTCTAAGTTTTCTCCCCAGCAGCTCAAGTCCCCACCTAAAGCATTCAGCTTTTGACCATACTCAGGCACAAACCCAGCTTGTGGCAGACACATCATCATCCCTTGCCTACAACCTATATAATCTCCCTGCTTTAGTTCAGGGGTGTGGCTTCTCAGGCCTCTATCTCTGTCACTGGAGAACCTACCCAGGAGTTGCTTTGCTCAGATAAACCTGTTCTTAAACTTTTTTTCAATTTGGCTTGATCTGGCTCACTGCACGTAGGCAGATAAACCTACTTTCAGGGGACAGAAAATCTCTTAGGGATCAGTTCTCTCTGTCCCTATTTATAGGTCCTTGGATTGTTACGCTTGACAGCAAACACCTTCGTACCAGCTCTATGAAGAGTTGGTTTGGTTTGGTTGGTTCGTTTTGCTTTTTAGTTTCATTTGTTTGGTTTTGGTTTGGGTTTTTGTTTGTTTGTTTGTTTTGGTTGGTTAGTTGGTTGGTTTTTGAAACAAGGTCTCACTCTGTAACTCAGGCTGGCCCTAAACTCACAATCTTCCTTCTTGGACTCTGGTGTGCTGGGGTTATAGGAGTGAGCCACTATGTCCTGCTTGATGGAATGTGTTTGTTCCTTCTTCATAAAAATTCTAGGGTTTACACTTCAATCCCAGCACTTGAGAGGCGAGGCATGTAGTAGAATACTTTAAGGTGTGTTACTTTTGTTCATGTTACATTATGTTTAACTCTGTGAAGCTGTGTTACTGTGCCTATGTAAAACACCTGATGCTCTGATAAAGAACTGACCAATAGCAAGGCAGGAGAAAGGATGGGTGGGGCTGGCAGGCAGAGAGAACATATAAAAGGAGAAATCTGGGAGGAGAAGGACAGATGGAGGAGTGAAAGGAGGAAGTAGCTGGAGAAGGAGGACTCCAGGGGCCAGCCACCCACAGAGTAAGAGTGAGATTTACGGAAGTAAGAGAACAGGAAAATCCCAGAGGCAAAAGATAGAAGAGATCATTTAAGTTGAGGAAAGCTGGCAAAAAATAAGCCATGCGCCGGGCAGTGGTGGCACACACCTTTAATCCCAGCACTCGGGAGGCAGAGGCAGGTGGATCTCTGTGAGTTCGAGGCCAGCCTGGGCTACAGACTGAGTTCCAGGAAAGGTGCAAAGCTACACAGAGAAACCCTGTCTCGAAAAACCAAAAAAAAAAAAAAAAAAAAAAAGCCACACTAAGGCCGGGCATTCATAAGTAAGAATAAGCCTCCGTGTGTGATTTATTTGGGAGCTGGGTGGCGGGCCCCCCAAAAGAGCTGGAAACAAACAGCAACAGAGGTGGGCAGAGCTCCATGAGTTTGAGACCAGTCTGGTCTACATATGGAGTTGTGGGACATTCAGGGCTACACAGAGAGTCAGAAAAACAAAAAACAACAACAACAAAAAAAATTAAGTAAACAAATAAGTAACCCCCCCCCAAATTAGGGTCTTATCAGACCTTCAGGCCCCTCTTTTCCGTTTGTAAGAGACAGGGAGAAATGAAGAATGGACTGTAGGGACAAATTCACCACCATCACAGGCTACCAATTAGTCATTTCCAGAATGGGACAGTCTGATGAGCAATGTCAAATTGCCTCTACCAGTAAACAGTCTGGAGGTGGGGAATACAGATTAAAAGAGCTTTGACAGACGGCACACACTAATGATTCAAGCAAGTTTCTATTTTCGTAGACATGCTTCTACGTGTGCCGTTGTGAAAATTTCAAGGAATTGTCAGTCCTGTTCAGTCAGATAAAGGCATTGTGGGAGGGTGTGTTTTAAAACGTCTTTATTTCTTACAGTTACACGATAAAGTATTTGCAGTTGAAAAGCTATGATGTGTAAAATCATTCAGGGAAAATGACCAGTCATGGATGACACAAGACGGGTAAGAAGTTGAGGGTCTCCAAAACTGGCTCAGAGATTAGAGGAGTGTTCATTTGTTTCTCTTCCTAATCCTGAACGTTTGGGGATATCTCTAGTTCTAAGGTCCCAAGCATTTGGAACAAGTCAGAGAGCAGCTAGTGTTTGGAAGTAGTACCCTGGAGGCGCGCTACAAGGTGCTAAGCTGAGTTGGGGCATGTAAGGGATCTGCAGTTGTGGTTTCTACACTTCCAAGAACTGTAAGAAGTCTAGCTGGAGGGAAGATGGGCTGAAATGCCGCAGAAGGGTGGGGCAGCAGGGAAGCGGATTCAGAAGCACTTGCAAAAGGCTATGTGCAGAGGTCACGCAGTGTCTTCCAGGAAAGAGGCAGAAGGACTAGAAAGGAAAGAAAAATCCTGAACGGGTGGGAGGGCATGTCCTCCAATAATCTACAGCTGCTTCCTGTCGAAATGCCACCATATCCTGTGTAACTTCCTTGCCTGGGATGCACTTTATTTTCACATATGACTAAATAGCCTTACGTTTTTCTTTATAAGGTTTTTTAGTATACATTTGAGATTTGTTTTTAAGGATGCTAGGCAGGGCAGTTGCATATATGCATTAACAACAGAGTGACAGCATGCACGAGAACTGGACGGGTTCAAACCAGACCATGTTCTAGCATGGAGAGGGAAGGTGATCAAGAAGTCCCACCCCCAGCTAAGGAGCTCTTGACAGTTGATAATGCTGGAGAGGGAGAGTCAGTTTTCTTTAAGGGTGTGGCCCCTGGTGAGTTGACCTCCCTCCATTGAAAGCTGCACATGCAGAATAAACTGTACTTGATGATTTTAAAGTAAGGAAGGGGGTATGGATCTTGGAGGAGTAGGAAGAGAGGGATGAATACGATTAACATGTGTTGTACAAAATTCTCAAAGAACTAATTAAAAAAAACTTGGGAAGAAAACCTTTTTAAAAAAGGAATTCTAGAGAGGGCAGGAAGACCAAAAGTTTATCTTACTCTTCCTTCAAATCTCTATTTCTCAGTCTAGTTTAACAATATTAACTGAGCAGTGTTGCTGCATGACTTTAATCCCAACACTTGGGAGGCAGAGGCAGGTGGATCTCTGAGTTCAAGGCCAGCCTTGTCTATAGAGCGAGTTCTAGAACAGCCAGGGCTACACAGAGAAACCCTGCCTCAACAAAACAGATATGCACACAATATATATGTATATATAGTAATTTTTTTTAAAGACAGACTCCTGCAGTCCAAGCCACCTTTGAGCTCCATATATAGCCAGGGTGGCCATGAACATTTAATCATTATGCCTCTAAGTATCTAGAATATATAAAGAACTAAAACAAGCAGGGAAGTAGTGGAGCACCCCTTTGATCCCAGCACTCAGGAGGCAGAGCCCGGTGGATCTCTGTGAGTTCGAGGCCAGCCTGGTCTACAGAGTGAGTTCCAGGACAGGCTCAAAGTTATAGAGAAACCCTGTCTGGAAAAAAAAGAGAAGAAGAAGAAGAAGAAGAAGAAGAAGAAGAAGAAGAAGAAGAAGAAGAAGAAGAAGAAGAAAACAAGTAGCCTATTTTTTAAAAATAGGCGTGGTGGTGCACACCTTTAATCCCAGCACTTGGGAGGCAGAGGCAGGTAGATCTCTGTGAGTTTGAGGCCAGCCTGGGCTACAGAGTGAGTTCCAGGAAAGGTGCAAAGCTACATAGAGAAACTCTGTCTCAAAAAAAAAAATGTAACACATCTTTGCATCATTAAATGAATATTCCACAGTGTAAACAAATGTGACATACCTTAAAATAATATTCCACAGGTGCTGGAGAGATGGCTCAGTGGTTAATAGCATTGACTGCTCTTCCTGAAGACTGGGGTTCTACTCCCAGCAACCACGTGGCAGCTCAGAGCTGCCTGTGACTCCAGTTCCAGAGGACCCAACACCCAAGGCAAAAACCACAAATGTATATAAATAAAAATTTAAAAATAATTTAAAAATAATAATATTCTACAACACCTAGTTACCTTTTTTTTTATTACTATGAAGAGACACCACAATCAAAGCAACTTATAAAAGAAAGCACATAACAGGGAAACCTCAGTTCCAGAGGGTTAGAGTTCATGACCATCATGACGAGGAGCATGGCAGCAGGAAGGCAGGCATGGCACTGGAGCAGTAGCTGAGAACTTACATCCCCTGTCCATAAACATGAAGCAAAGAGAGTTAACTGGGAACTGTGTGGGCTTTTGAAACCTCAAAGCCCACCCCTAATGATACACCTCCAACAAGACCACACCTCCTAATGCTTCCCAAACAGTTCCACCAACTGAGGACCCAACAATCAAATATATGAGCCTTTGGGAGCCATTCTCATTCAAACCACCACATCACTCTTGGGCACATACCCAAAGGACTCTATGTCTTACTGTGGAGATACTTTTTTACCCAGGTTTATTGCCTCTCTATTCATAATAGCCAGGAACTAGAAACAACCTAGATGTTCAGCAGCTGATGAATGGACAATGTGGGCTTTTCAGAAAAAAAGAAATTCAGAAATATGTAGGTAAATAGTTAGAACTAGAAAAAAATTATCCCAAGTGTGGAAACCCAGCCCCCAAAAGAGAAATGTTGTGTGTTTTTTCTTATGCTGTGGTATGTCATTCTGTATGCTGTGAATATGTGTTGCTCTGTTGGTTGATAAATAAAATGCTGATTGGCCAGTAACCAGGCAGAAAGTATAGGCAGGGTAAGCAGACAAGAAGAATACTGGGAAGAGGAAGGCTGAGTCAGGAGTCACCAGCCAGACACAGAGGAAGCAAGATGACAAGGCAGAACTGAGGAAAGGTACCAAGCCACGTGGCTAAACATAGATAAGAATTATGGGTTAATTTAAGTGTAAGAGCTAGTCAGTAATAAGCCTGAGCTAATGGCCGAGCGGTTATAATTAATATAATCTTCTAAGTGATTATTCTATAAGCGGGCCGCAGGACTGTGGGGGCTTGGCAGGACCTGAGAAACCTTCAGACTACACTCTTCTATGTGGATGTTAACTTTTAAGCTTTCAAAATGTGTACAAAAGTCTGAACAACCACAGAGGTTGGATCCCTAGCAAGAAACCACGGTAGAGGAGAGGTTCTCCCAAGGAAGGGGACGTAGAATGTAGTGTTATGTAGAGACAAAGGGGAAACTAGAATAGGATTAGGTAGGGAAGGGGATGGGAGAGAAGGGTAAAAAGGAGTAACACGGGGAGGGACAACTAACACTAAAGGCCATTTAAAAAACTACTGTAGAAGCTTCTTAAAATACACACATATCTGAAAGAAATCTAAAGAGGGTCACCAAATAATAGGGGAGACTATGCCCCCCAATAAACATCTTATGCCCCCAAGTAAAACCTCAGTGCCAATAAAGGGTTATATCTTGAGTCATTGGCCAAAGGAGTCCCATGGAACCCCCCAAACATCACAGGGTGTTACCAAGGCTATGAGTTGCTCTCCACAACGTGATGGTCAGGCCCTGTGGCTGAGGACAGCACTATGCCATGGTTATGGAGAAGTAGAACAAGTACTGAACTAGACATGTCACCCTTGCTGACTGACATCTGTGGTGCTGGAAGGTATTTTCCCAGCTGCCAACCCTTCGACCCATAACAGCCTTCCTTTCTGCTTAGTGCCTCTTTTTCTAAGCCCTTGTGCTTACACCCATATTCAAATATCTTTGCTAAACCCAATGTTGTTTCAATTCTTTTTTTAAAGAAAGAGAATTCAAGGTCATCCTAGGCTATAAATCCAGTTCAACCCCAGACTCTGTCCCAAAAAAAAAATACATTAAAATTTAAGAACTCTGAGAGCAACAAAATACTAAGTGCCTATAGTTGCAGGCCTTGTAACGAAACATTGTAGGTGTGGGGTCTTGGGCGGGCCTTTGTATAGCGCTCGTCACTGACAAACAGCATCCTTAAACAAAGAGGGCTTTAGCCAGGGACCCATAGGCTTACCTTATTTCTGTTCTCTTATACTTCCAGCCTTGTAACTTTACATGTATGATTTATGCACTCTTTGAGTGTTGGTCAGTGGCAGATTTAAAGGAAAATCAATAAAGGAAAGGAAAAGGTGCCTGAAAACTTTGGAACTTCATCTTCTTAATGTCAAGCTAAGGAAATCAGACAGGGCAACTAGGAACATGGCATATGCTTTAAAGAGCAATTAGCATTCTACATGGCTTTTATGGAATGGCTACCTCCTTTAACTAGCTATATTGCTTCCACTCAACAGTGTAATAATCCAGAAAGTAGTAAAACTAAATGCCTACCTTATTGATTAGCTGTCAAAAATATTATCATATTTCACCTTTCTCATAAAATATGTTCTAAAAATTTATTAGGACATTAATGTATGAGTTTACTTCTCTAGTGGGATGAACTATGAATACAAAACAATTTGCTCCCTTTGGTCTTTTCAAAGGTGGATCCAGGCATGGTGGTTCTTGCCTGTGCTCTCAGGGCTTGAGAACGGGGAGGTCTGTTGGGGCTACATAGTGAGTTCAAGGCCAGCTTCAGAAACCTTGTCTCAAAAGAAAACAAGGGGGAAAGGGAGAAATGTGTGTGTGTGTGTGTGTATGTGTGTGTGTGTGTGTATACAGTAATTTCCATAAAGATTTGTCTTTGTTAGTCTACATGGGTGCTTAATTCTATTTCTAGAGCAGCTATGGGTCATGACCCTCTGGAGATCGAATGACCCTTTCACAGGGGTCATCTAGTACCATCAGAAAACACAAATATTTATATTATGATTCATAACAATAGCAGAATTATAGTTATGAAATAGCAAAGAAAATACCTTTATGCTTAGGGGTCACTACAGCATGAGAAGCTGTATTAAAGGGTCACAACATTAGGAAAGTTGAGAACCACTGGTCTAGAGTTTTAAAATATTATCACTTTTTTATGATCCTTAAACACCTTGGAAGAAAGAAACAGCATGAATTTTTATTAACCTTTAGTGCTGCAATGGACGCCTGGAATCCCAGCATTAGGGAGGCAGAGACTGCAGGATCAAGAGTTTCAAGCCAGCCTGAGCTACATAGGATGACCCTGTCTTAAAAAGCTAATAGCAAGCTGGGTGCACGCCTTTAATCCCAGCACTCAGGAGGCAGAGACAGGCAGATCTCAGTTCTAGGCCAGTCTGATCCACAAAAGGAATTCTAGGACAGGCAGGGCTACACAGAAAAGTTCTGTCTCAGGGAGAAAAAAAAGATCTAAAAGCAAATAAAAATACAGATATTAAGTGAATCTCATTATTTTTCATTCCTAACATATGTGATAAAAGTAAACATTATTAAGCTGTAGCTCGGTGGGAGAGTTTTTGCCTAGAATGTATGAAGCCCTGGGTTTGATCCCCAGCACAACAGTAAATAAATAGCCACAGGTGCTAAATATGTAGCTGTTTACCTCTGTTACCTAAATGAATGTTTAAGACATATCAATTCCGCAATAATTAAAATGTAGTGGTCTGCTTCAAAATACACTTATTTATCCAGATGTGGTGGTCCCTACCTATAATCCCAGAATTTGGAAGGTTGAGGCTGGAAGATCAGGAGTTCATGGCCAACATCAGATATAAGTTCCAGGCTTACATCCTATCTCAAAATTAAATAAATAAATAAATAAATGCTTGTTTATTTTTTCCCAATAAATTTCTGTATTATTACTAAATGCTTAAAAAAAAAACCACCTCATTAATCTTAACTTGCTAATAAGCACTCGCAATATTTTGTGTACTTCATTCACTGAGAAGCTTTTTATTTCCTTGTTTATACAGTTCTACTGTGAACAAAATAGACCAAAATTCCTGCCCTGGTGGGGCTTACGTGCTGTTACTCGTAGGGAGACAAATCTCACATATAGGTTCATGTGCCTCATATGAAAGTGTTTCAACATAGGTGATACTAATTTTGTTGTTGTTTATTTTTATTTTATAAGTGTGTATGTGTGTGTGGTATATGTGTGTATGCACATATGCACATATGTGTGCTCTCAGGTGTGCGTGCCCTACACACCAGCAGATATCATAGGAAGCAAATACCATACCAGGAAGACATAGGCTGTCCTGCTCTTTACTCTCTACCCTGCATCCTCTAGAAACAGGATAAGAACCTGTAGCTAGAGTGTTATCTAGTAAACCCCTGTGTCCTCCTTGACTCTGCCCCTCATAGTCTTGGGGTAACAGGCATGCACAATCACCTCAGGCTTTTTACAGGGGTGCTGGGGACTTGAACTCAGGTCTTCACGCCTGCATAGCAAGCACTCCTACATGTTGTTGATGTTGAGACAAGCTCTCAAGGTGTATCCCTGGTTGGCCTGAAACTTGTGTTGTAGACCAGGCTAGCCTCAAGCTTGAGCTGATCTTCCTGCCTCTGTCTCCCCGGGGCTAGGATTATAGGAATGTTCCACCATGGCTGTTGTGGGGGGAGGGGTTGTTGAGGATAAAATTCAGGACCACATGAATAAGAAACCTGCGCTCTACCACCAAGCTGCATCGCAGCCCTCAGCCCACTGTTGTGGAGATGCTCCGGAGTGACAGTGTCACAGTGGCAGCTGGAGGAGGGGGTTTGATGAAACTCAGAGGACAGAGAGGCCCTGTCAGTGTGACAATAGGCAGAGTGTGGAGTGAGTGTGGTTAAAAAAAAAAAAATGTTATATGGTGAAGCAAGTTGAGGGCCTTTAGCACAGAAGCTTCTAATATCCGGTGTTATGATTACCTCTCGACCTTCTAAAGATTACAATACTTTACCTTTGAAACAGTGGGTAAGAGTGCTTCCTGCTCTTGCAGAGGACTCCACTTCAACTCCTATATTGGGCGCTTTACAACTGTTCATAACTCTAGCTCTAGGGGATCCTATGCCCTCTTCTGGCCTCTATGGCCACCTGCATGCATATGCTCACACACACACACACACACACACACACACACACTCTCTCTCTCTCTCTCTCTCTCTCTCTCTCTCAAGTAAAATAAATGGCTATTTATTTATTTATTTATTCATTTATTTATTTATTTATTTAGAAGAAACGTTAAAGTCAGTCAATTGGCAAACCAGGAAAGATGTGAGCTTCCAGGACACTCCAGAAGTGAACAATAGTGTGGTTGATGGCAGAGTAGCTGGGGCGCTGCAGTTCTCAAATGCCCTGGAATGTTTAGAGAGGGTTAGCAACATGAGAGCTCTGACCACAGGGAATAGAGCAGGGACTTGGTATCATTATTTGGATATTTTTGAATATGTGTGCAGGCATGATGGCACAGAGCTGTAATCCCCCATCACTCACACACACACACACACACACACACACACACACACACACACACACACACACACACACACACGCGCGCGCGCGCGCGGTGACCCCAGAAAGATGGATTGAATGACAACAAAGTCTTGGGTTAAAGGAGATGTAGCCCACCAGCTGTCTGGAAGAACTGGAAACCAACCGAGCTGCCAAAGAGTTCTAGATCAACTGAGGCACCTGGAAAGGACACTCTGTTGAGCTTCCTACAGGCTGTGGTGTGCTCCAGGTTTCCAGCTTTGTGAGCTGTCTATCACCCGTACTGGGTGGGCTTTAGTGCAGCTGCCTTTGAGCTGTTTATGCTCCTGGACGTAACTCCTCACCCATGTTCCTATAAGACCCCTCAATAAAACTCACTGGTTCACCAAAAAAAAAAAAAAAAAAAAAAAAAAAAAACAGGAAATGTAGCCATAGTTTGGAAACACTATTCAGGGCAAGCGATGATAGATTACTCCTCAACCCCACCCCAGCTGTTCCTGTGGCCTCGTCTATGGTACACAAGTCTGCTGAGCTGTAGGATTCTACAGTTAGCCATCAGCTACTCAGCATCTCCGCCAACAGGGAGAGATCTAGATCCCCTTTTTCTGCTGTGAAAGGCCAGTTCAGCCCCGTGTATCCTGAAGCAGGAAGTGAATCATCCAGCTGCAGGAGCACCAAGTGCTCCTGAATCCTCTTGATGACCTCAAGATCTCTCATTTCAGGGATTGCAAGTAAGTAAAACCATTTGCTGTTTCATCAGGCTTATTTGTTTATCTTAACACCTCATTGATTTGACTTTCTTTCAAGACATAAAAGAATAGTTTATGTGGGTTGTGCTCATGGACCCCCAAACATGTGATGTTTGATAAAATCAGTCAAATCCAGTGAAGAAGAAGAGAAGGAGGAGGGATGAACTGGCCGTTTTTCCATCATGACAACTCAGAAA
>CABHPH010140993.1:27706-43425 GCA_902168325.1 Peromyscus nudipes
GTTCACAGTTCATGTGTTTCCACTAGTTTGGCTATTTGTCCCTGTGCTTTTTCCAATCATGGTCTCAGTATCTCTTGCTCATCTCTTGGTTTTGGCATTTTGAGCCCCTAAGTTACATAAAAATATTTTTGAGGAATCAGGTCACAATGCACACTTTTATTTCCTCTGTCACCAGCTGCTTTATTGTAAAAGAATGAGCCGGGTGGTGGTGGCGCACGCCTTTAATCCCAGCACTCAGGAGGCAGAGGCAGGTGGATCTCTGTGAGTTCGAGGCCAACCTGGTCTACAAAGCGAGTTCCAGGAAAGGCGCAAAGCTACACAGAGAAACCCTGTCTCGAAAAACCAAAAAAAAAAGAATGAGCACAAGGAAAGACTGTGCTGTGCTGTGTGTGTGTGGTGTGCGCTGTGTGTGTGCTGTGTGTGTGTGCTGTGGGTGTGCTCTGTGTGTGTGCTGTGTGTGTACTGTGTGTGTGCTGTGTATGTGTGCTGTGTGTGTTCTGTGTGTGTGTGCTGTGTATGTGCTGTGTGTGCTGTGTGTGTGCTGTGTGTGTGCTCTGTGTGTGTGCTCTGTGTGTGCTGTGTGTGTGCTGTGTATGTGTGCTGTGTGTGTTCTGTGTGTGTGCTGTGTGCTGTGTATGCTCTGTGTGTGCTGTGTGTGTTCTGTGTGTGCTGTGTGTGTGCCCTGTGATGTACCCTGACATGGCCTATTGCTGGCTATCCCCAGCTAGCCCCCTCATCCTGAAGGCCTCCATGGTCCCGTAGAGTGATCAGTGAACTCTCAGTGAAAGAAGACGGGGAAATGTGAATGGCAGTGAGCAACTTTCCAACTTAACCCCCGTAAAGAGTCAAATTCACCACAGCTTCAACTTTGGTGACATTTTACCGCGTACTCGGTGGGGGGTGAGTCCTGTGCTGGCAGCGCTGACAGACTGTGAAGAGTGTGCGGCTTCACAACGGCTCTGGGGATAAGGGAGGTGGGTGGACAGTGATGTGAACGCCAGCCTTTGAGAGAAGGAACGTTCACGAAAGATTGGGCAAAGCTGTAGTAATAAGTGTGTGCCATGCTTTGTCAAAGAAAGAAACATCATCTGCATCACCTCTGTTCACACCAAAACAGCCTTTCCCCATGGAGTGGAGAGACTGTGGACCTTGGTACAGGCCATGTCTATGCATGGTGTAAATCAAAGATATGGTGTGCTTTGCAAAACAAAACAAAATGCAGGTTCACTTTGAAACTGCATTACATGCTTATGTAAAATAGGCCCAGGTTTAATATAGGGTATTTTTTTTTAGACTTTAAAATTTTTAATTTTTTCCTCTTTTTAAAATTTAATTAACATTTTTTCATTTCTTTTACATACTGACTAGTTTCCCCTCCCTCCTCTCCTCCCATTCCCTCTCCCCAAAATTTCTATTTTTAGTGTGTGTGTGTGTGTGTGTGTGTCTGTGTCTGTGTCTGTGTGCTCGAAGGGCACTAATATATAAATATAGGTGCTTTTGGAGTCTAGAAGCCCAAGCTGGCTTTGAACTTGCTCTATAGCAAAAGATGACCTTGAACCCCTGATCCTCTCTACCTCCCAAACACTGGGATTATAGGTTTAAGCTACCACAACTGACTCAGTTTTTTGTTGTTGTTTTTAACACAATGGTGAGATGCCCAGCTTTGTATTTCAAATGTTTTGAGATGGGTTTTTGCTTTTGTTTGGTTTTTTGTTTGTTTGTTTGTTTCTACGTAATTATGAGCCACAGATGAAATCAACTGAGTTAATGTGGTGCTGTGGGTTAAATTATTCATAATGTTGATGTCTGAGTGCCCAGTTGCTCAGAATGTGGTTTGGAAGGAAAGGCCTTTACAACAGGTAAAAAAGCAAGCTCAGTATGACAGGCCTCCATTCAACATTAACAGGGTCCTTTTTTTATTTCCCCCAGCACTGAAGAATGAAGTTGAAACACTATACATGCAAGGCAAGCGCTTTAACACAGAGCTATATCCCCAGACCTGATACTCTTATTAAAAAGGGGAAGTAGTGTCAGCAAGTTGGTTCAGTTGGTTAAGAACTCACCGTCAAGCCTGGAGACCAATCCCCAAGACCTATGTGGTAGAAGGAAAAACTGACTCCTGAAAGTTGTCCCCTGACCCTCCTATGTGTTCTCTGGCACATATGCATTCATACATACACACACACACACATACACACACTGAATAAACGGAAGGCAAGGTTACAAGGAACATGACCAAGTATATGTGAAGATAAACATCTAAAAGCCAAGGAAAAAGCCAGGATAGAACCTTCCCTCAGAGGCCTCAGAAGAACCCAGCATCTGTTTGAGAGATTCGGGAGAAGGAAAGGTCTCACTACATAGTTCAGGTTGGACTCGAACTCATTAAGCTCCTTCCAACCTCCTGAGTGTTGGGATTACAGGGTGCACCACCACCAGGCTCAGTTTCCACCAAATACCTTGATCTGACACTTCTAGCCTACAAAGCCGGGAGAAGATAAATTTCTGCAACTTAAGGCACCCGTGTGTGGCCCTTGTTAGAGCAGGACTGGAGAACTAACATATATGGGAAAAGGAAGCAAGTTGTTTTTTTTTTTTTTTCCAAGTTCGGTCCGAGTTCAAACAGGCTGTAAGCTGAGTTTCTGTCCTGCAATTGCAAGCTCCAGCGTTGCAGAGACAAAGCAGGTAATCAAGGCACTAGATCCAGCCGGTCAGACTAGGCAGGGTTCCCAGAGGGGACGCGGCAAACTGTGAAGTAAACAGCGGCCAGCTCTAGCCAGCTTCTGGGAAGAAATACAGGCCCAGTATTGCCCAAGAGTCTGATCCTTGAGAAAACTCCAAAACGTAGGGGGTTTGTTTTGGGGGGTTTGTTGTTGTTGTTGTTGTTGTTGTTATAAAAATCTCCTCTTTTTAAAGTACTAACAACTAGTTGGAAAAAAAAAAATCTTAATATCATCACGGCCAACATCGTAGATCCGAATAAAATCTGAGGCACGACCCCAGCCTACAACCCTAATGAGGTTCAAGGTGCATTTATAGAGGAGGGTGTCAGAGCCTGAGAGGAATTCAGTCCTTGCTTTTAGGTGTGGCCCTGTGACTAATTCTGGCCAAAGGAATGTGACTGATGGAGAAGAAGCCAGGTCCTGCTACGTCCGTGTGTCAGGCACCTTCTTACTGCTCGGCCTTCCCAGAAGACACTGGATGTACATACTGACCTTCGCAGTTCAGGGCTTAAGATTTCATTTGACAAAGGCGGGAACTTGAAGTGTAGGGACAATTACAATTTATTCACTTATTTCTCCCTTATCCTGGCCCTAAGGGAAAGAATAAGACGGGGAAGCAGGAGGTTATCTTGTGCTAGAGAATCAGGGGTCATGGTTCCTCTCTCCACTCCTCTGGCCCAAGATCGAAGGGTGGCATCTGCTCATGACATTTTTGCTGGTTCAGTCCCCAGGCAGCACAGAGAATCAGGTAGTGAGAAACGAACTGATTTACTACAGACCCACTCTTGAGATAGCTTATTTAACCTATTCGTCCATTAATCAAATGAGTGGGTTAGTCTACTTAAGAGGGCTGGGCCCTAAGGGAGATTAAATTTCACCATGACTTTTGGAGGAAACAAACCAAGTTAGAGTCGTAGCACCGAGGTCAGATTTCCAGCTCCATCTATGAAGGGCGCACAGGCAGCCATGAGAAAGATGTAGCAATTGTCCTTACCTGACATTTAGGAAGAGGATGGTCCCCTCTCTGTGTTCACTCCCTGCACAGATTCACATTAGGAGGATAGATGCCCATGGCTAACATATCCATCTGCCTTAGATTCCTGGAGCTTGTATAAGAAAATACCTACTGCTGGGCGGTGGTGGCGCACGCCTTTAATCCCAGCACTTGAGAGGCAGAGACAGGTGAATCTCTGTGAGTCTGAGGCCAGCCTGGTCTACAAATTGAGTTCCAGGACAGCCATGACTGTTACACAGAAAAACCCTGTCTCAAAAAAAGAAAGAAAGAAGGGAAGGAAGGAGGGAGGGAGGGAGGGAGGGAGGGAGGGAGGGAGGGAGGAAGGAAGGAAGGAAGGAAGGAAAGAAGGAAAGAAAGAAAAAAAGAAAAGACCTATTAGTAAAACTTGCACTTCTATTATTTCCTCAAAAATGCTGACTGAAAGCTAGCCTCACAGTTTCACTTCTAACACCTTGAAATCAAGTTTTACAACCTAATGGGATAGTGACTTTATTAAAAATTGGACTTTTCTTCTTTTTAAAAAAATGCTTGAAAATACATTTTAACTTGAACTTTGAGATCTTTCGAAACTCCTGGTTTTGTATACATAAACCCCTGGGCCTTGTGACCAAGCTGAATACATATTAACTTCCTTTAGCATCCTTATCTGGAGCCTTTTACAGCTAACTCGAGTTTATGCCCATCCTGTCTCTGCGGCCCTGAAGTTCTTTGCTGATTATCTTAGGACCTGTTTTCCATTATCATTTCTTCTCCTTAAACCCTCCCTGAAAAAGCCTTTATCTCATCAAACAGACTTTCTAGAGCTTTCAACATTTTTATGTTTCTACTTGTCTCCACATATTATGAATGTCACACTGTAAATTCCTTGAAAGCAAAAAAAAGTCCTATAACCATACATATACATATATATACATATATATGGTTACTGGATATATATCCTATATCTTTTAAAATTAATTGGGGGTTGGGGATTTAGCTCAGTGATAGAGCGCTTGCCTAGCAAGTGCACGGTGCTGGGTTCGGTCCTCAGCTCAAAAAAAAATTAATGATATCTAAATATAATGATTTATGGTGTTATCCAAACTTCTATTTGTCAAAAATAAATCTTTACTGGATGTGGTAGTACATTCCTGTAATTTCAGATCTTGAGAGACTTGGGGCTGAAAAAGTCTAAATTCAAGGCCATCCTGTGCTGCACAGTGATACCTGTCTCAGAAAAAGCAAAACAGACCAGGTAGTGGTGCACGCCTTTAATCCCCAACACTTGGGAGGTAGAGGCAGGTGGATCTCTGTGAGTTTGAGACCATCCTGGTCAAGCCTGATTTTCTTTTCCTTTTTAGAAAATAAGACAAGTTAATAAGTTAATTGGTGTAGGCACTTGCATATAGAAACTGCTTCTGGAATGGATTAAGAAAATGTGGTACATTTACACAATGGAGTACTACTCCTCAGAGAAAAACAATGACATCATGAAATTTGCAGGCAAATGGATGGAACTAGAAAATATCATCCTGAGTGAGGTAACCCAGACTCAAAAGGACAAACATAGTATGTACTCACTCATAGGTGGATACTAGATATAAAGCAAAGGACAATCAGACTGCAACCCACAGATCCAGGGAGGCTACCTAGCAGGGGGAACCCTAGGATGACTGTGGCTTATAATAAATTTTGGTTTTACCCAATCACTGGGCAAGCTTTAGTGAAACATTTCACTATTGAGATAAGAATTTGTTCCGTGGGTGCTGGAGAGATGGCTCAGTGGTTAAGAGAACTGGCTGTTCTTCCAGAGGACCTGAGTTCAATTCCCAGGACCCACATGGCAGCTCACTACTATATGTAACTCCAAGATCTGATACCCTCACACAGATATACATGCAGGCAAAACACCAATACACATAAAATAAAAGTAAATAAAAAAAAGAATTTGTACTGTATCAAGCTGATGAAAGAATATGCTGGCCGTACTTTCAGGAGGGGAGGCTAAAATCTTTTTAGATTATGGATTAGCCTATAGAAAAATGTCTGCCGTAAATCAAACAGTGAAGGGAAAGATGAGTAGGAATCTCACTTACACAACTTAAGTAAAACATAGCTCTCGGAACAGATGAAGATAGGTCTCTTTTGTATCCCAGAATCTAATCAATATTTATATGCATAATTCAGCTATTATTTGGCTTAAAAGGGCTTAAATGTTATCATTTTTACTATTTTCTACAGAGAAAATATTTTCCAGTTTCAAATGACCCTGGACTTTTGAATTATAACTTGTTTTTATGTTCAAAAAAAAGTCTGTATAAATAAAAAAATTAAAATAAAACGTTAATGTGGAAAGAAAGAAAAAGAAACTGCTTCTGCTTTGCACATCCATGTTGATTGGTGGATTTCGGGTTTTTATTTTTAGATTTGGCAAAACTAAGGGCTTTAAAGAATTGAATTCTAATGTGGGGGAAGAGGACGGGTGAGATGTCTCAGCAGGTAAGAGCACTTGCTGCCAATTCTGATGACCTGAGCTGAAGTTTACGTAACTGTCGATAATTTAATCCTTACCTGTAATGTAACTCAGGAAACTTCAAAGTCACGGATCTCATGCAGTTGAACAGATTCCCTGGTCACAGCTTTTATGTCTGTCATGTAGCCCTTCTCTGTGCTGATGTAACTCGTGGCTTTGTCCTTTGTAAATCTGAAATTTAACTTACTAAATTTATCCTCCAGACATTGGTTCTTTTCTTTCCTTTTTTCTATAGCAAAATTGGGGTTTATTGAGAACAATTTTTTTTTTTTAATTTCAGGGCTGAGGACCGAACCCAGGGCCTTGCGCTTGCTAGGCAAGCGCTCTACCACTGAGCTAAATCCCCAACCCCGAGAACAATTTTTTTTAAAGACTCAGTAATCTACATTAAGAGTTCACCAAACATTTACTCTATGCCAAGCTTTAATTTTATGCGATTTGCTTCTTAGAAAATGGGGCGGTGGTAGCACACATCTTGAATCTTAGCACTTGGGAAGCAGAGGCAGGCAGATCTCTGTCAGTTCAAGGCCAGCCTTGTCTATAGAGCTAGTTCCAGGACAACTAGGGCTACACAACGAAACCCTATCTCAACAAAAAACAAAAAACAAAAAAAAAAAAGAAAGAAAGAAAGAAAAAAGGAAGAAAGGAAAGACAAGAAGAAGGGAGATATGAAAGCTGGATGGCTTGGCAGGTATAGGCACTTGCCACTGAGCCTGAGGAACAGAATCTGGTCCCTGAGGCTCAAGGTAGAAGGAGAGAGTCTCCCAAAAGTTATCCTCTGATCTCTACACATGCACCATGGCATGTACATACCCCACCACACAACAAAATAATGAAGTAAATGTAAAAATTAAAAAAAAAAAAAAAAAAGCACATGCCTTTAATCCCAGCACTCGGGAGGCAGAGCCAGGTGGATCTTTGTGAGTTCGAGGCCAGCCTGGGCTACCAAGTGAGATCCAGGAAAGGCGCAAAGCTACACAGAGAAACCCTGTCTTAAAAAACCAAAAAAAAAAAAAATCCCAAACCATCAGTTTACAGCACATGCCACCAAGCCCGAGGACCTGAGTTCAATCCCTGGGACCTGAGTCAAAGAAGGGAACTGACTTTCAAAGATGGTCCTCTGACCTCTACATGTGCACCTACACACCAATACTAACTCATACAAGGAAAAAACAAATCCATAAATGTAATTTTTAAAAAAGATGAGCACATAAAAATCATCAATTTCATTATGATTTTTCTATACATACATCACTTACTTTGTCCATATTTACCTGTTTTTTCTTTCCCTCCCAATGGTCTGCTCTCTCCACCTAAACAGCCCCCATCTACTTTCAAATCATATCCACATATACGCTAAGTCTAGACTCTGCATATGAGAGAAAATGTGCAACATTTGTCTCCTTCCCTTTATCCTCTCTTGTTTCTCTCTTCCTTTACAACTTTTTCCTTTCCCTGTTCTACTTACACACACACACACACACACACACACACACACACACTTCAATCTAGATTATGTAGAAGAGTCATGGTATTTAATCTTCAGAGTCTTTTCAGCTCAACATAAAGCTCTCTTGTTCCATTCTTTTCTCCTACAAACAACATAACTTCACTCTTCTTTACAAAGGAATAGAACTCTATTTTGTACATTTTGTTCATCTATTCATGCTGGTGGACAGCAAGGTTGGTTTCACATCTTTGGATATTGTGAATAGTGCTAGAGCAAACATGGATGTGCAAGAATCTCTGTAGTGCTGACTTGATTCTTTTAGATACCTATATCTATATCATCTATATTTATATTTATGTATCCTTTCAGATATATTCCTTGAGATATAAAGGGGGAAAAAGAGCCTATTCAGGAATAAACCTAACCAATGAGGTGAATGTCTTCTAAAAGGAAAATGTTAAGGCTGGCAAGATGGCTGGGTAGATAACAGCACTTGGCACACAAGCGTAGCCACTTGAGTTCTGTCCCCACAGAACCCAAGTCAAAGAGCTGGATGTGGTGGCACGGACCTACAATCCCAGCATCCCTACAGTTTGAGATGGAAGTCAGAGGCAGGAGAATCCCCTGCAAGATTGCAGGTCAGCTAGACAGGAGTATGCGAAAAGGCAGAGGCACTTAGCAAGGTGGAAGGAGAGGGTCAATTCCTCAAATGTGTCTTTGACCTTTGCACATGCCCACTCTCACACACGAAAGTGCACGCATGTGCATGCACACTCGCACGCGCGTGCAGAGAGAGAGAGAGAGAGAGAGAGAGAGAGAGAGAGAGAGAGAGAGACAGGCAAATAGACAGACAGACACAGAAATAAAAATACAAAGACAAATGAAAACCTTAGGATGAATTATAACACCAGCATTTGTCAGATACAGACAAGGTAGGAGTTCAAAGTCATCCTCAACTGCATACCGAATTTTCAAAGCCAGGCTAGGTGTGATGGTATGAATGAAAAATGTCCTTCATAGGCTCCTGTATTTGAATACTTGGTCCCCAGCTTGTAGCACTGTTTGAGGATGTGATGGAACACATCTGGAACCACACTATGATCCTGTCTTCCAAAAAACACAGTCAGTCCTTTGAGATGTAATTTCCCAAGCCACTGAAATCATATGTACGGCTTCTACAAAGGCATTTGCACTCTCTCTCTCTCTCTTGAGAAGTCCGTAGTCATGCACAGATGTGCACTATCCTTCTTCTGAGCATCGTCTTTCTATTCACCCTGTGCTAAATGTTAAAAATCTCTTTTTAATAAACTTCAATTCTATATCATTCTAGCTCATCCTGAAATGTATTCCTGGAGCATCCAGGGATCCCAGCTTCTCTTGCATAGAGGTCTCTGAAAGAAATTCTCAGGCTTCTGTTGGTCAGATAGCATAGGGTAGTGATAGTGTGAATAGGAATGGCCCCCATAGGCTCATATATTTGAATTAGGCAGTGGTGCTGCGTGACCTTGGAGGAAGTATGTCCCTGGGGGTAGGCTTTGAGGTTCCAAAAGCTCAAACTAGGCCCAGTGGCTCACTCTTTCTTCCTATTGTCTGCCAATGCAGATGTAGAACCCTTGGGTCCTTCTCCAGCACCATGTCTGCCTGTGAGTCACCAAATTTTCTTCCATGATGACCATGGACTAAACCTTTGAACTGTAAGCCAGCCCCAATTAAATGTTTTCCTTTATAAGAGTTGCTGTGGTCATGGTGTCTCTTCACAACTATAAAACCCTAAGACGGTTGTGTCTCCAGCCTCTTGCTCCACTGCTTCTGACACAAGGATATTCTTCACAGAACTGAACTATTTCTTCATGAGTATTTGGGCTGCAATTCAGGCACACTCGTCATCTATTCCACGAAATGCTGTGGAGTGGTTTGGGAACAGATAGAGAGCTATCAAGTCAGGAAGGTACTATGAAGCTGATGGGAGAGCAGGAAGTGAGAAGGTGTTATGTAGGGTCATAGAAGAGGTGTGTCTCAGTTCCCTTTCTATTGCCATAAGACACCATGACCAAGGCAACTTATAGAAGAAAGAGTTTATTGGCGTTAACAGTTTCAAAGAGTGAGTCCATAACCACCATGGCAGGGAGCATGGCAGCAGGCAAGCAGGCCTGGTGTTGAAGCAGTAACTGAGAGCTTACATGCTGGACAACAATGATGAGACAAGGCAGAGAGAGCTACCTGGGAATAACATGGGTTTTTGAAACCTCAAAGCTCTCCTCCAATGACACATTGGCTCCAACAAGGCCAAACCTCCTAATTCTTCCCACACAGTTTCATCAACTGGGGAACCAAGCCTTCAAATAGATGAGCCCAAGGTGGCCGTTCTCATTCAAACTATCCACAAGGTACAACCTCAGCCCAGCATGTGGTGACAAGCCTGCAATCCCAGCCCTTGGGAGATGGAGGTGGCACAGACAGAGTCACAGCCCCACGCTGTCACCCATAGCCTGAGGGGTTCTTTCAATCTTTTGGGGGACCTCGATTCAAGTAAAGTTAAATCTTGACTTTGTCACAGAAAAGAATTTTAGAATGAGCCAGTTGGAAGCAGAACTGGAGTTTATTAAAGGAATATATATTCTGTTAATATAGTATGTATGTATACAGGGTCTTTAATTCCTTTAATACATGTTCATATTATGACATGTATAATAATATATAGAGGAATTCCTTTAATTCCGTATATATGTATATATATATATGTATCCAGGGTCTAACTCTGTAGCCCATAGCTCTTAGGCACAACAGTTAATAGAAAGGTACTCAGGAAGAAAGTAACACACACACAAGAGCGTGGGTGTGGGCTTCTCCAACAGAGAGTTTATCAGAAAGTGTCTTTACAGTAGCTATATACATTGTTTGTGGTGGCTTCTGAAGTCATGCCTGGAAAAGTTGCTAAATGAGATCATTGGGGTGGGGTTCCTATGCGCTGCCCAGGATTCAGTAGATAAGATAAAGCCCTAGGTCTCAAGGGGTTAGCTCAAGCCAAGATGTTTTTACTGTACACAAAGGTTTTATCTTGTTTGTGAGAGAGGGAAAGGAATAATGCCATACTTGAAGGCCATGTGCCATCATACCTGGCTTTTTGTTTTTTTATTCAGCCCCTTTCTGTCATACAATCAACTTCTGCTCAGTCTAAAACTGTTTTATGGAATGGAATGTTGCCTGACTTTGGAACTGAAAATAAAGCCAACCATGATTTTTTTGAGCTGGTTCCAGGCCAGCGGAGGCTACACAGTAAGACCGTATCTTAAAAAAAGTAGCCCCAGAGGCTGGGATGTAGCTTGGTTGGTAGAGTGGTTGCCTAGCATGCTGGAGGTCCAAGACTCTAGTTCCAGAACTGTATAACCTGAGCACTGAGGAAATGGAAGCAGGGGCAGCAGAAATTCAAGATTACCTTCAATCACATATAGTCAGTTTGAGTCCCACTGGACTACAGGGGAAATCCAAATTAAAAAAAAAAAAGGCAACACAAAACATCAAATTGGAGAGGGAATCAGCCATGCCTTCTAGCCTATCTAGAACCTTCTAAAACAGCTAAATTACTAACTAGCATATAGCAACCCCAAGGTAGGCTGAAGCAATAGGACCAGCCTCACTATTCTGCTAAACTCAGAGACCCCCACCCCTCTAGACTCAGAGATGCCCCCCAAAGTCTATACAAGTAAGGGGTTTCCTTTGTTCTGCAGGGGTTTTGTTTGTTTGTGTTACTTTTGTTTTGGTTTGGTTTATGACATCTGGTCTCTCTATGTAGCCTGGGCTGTCCTGGAACTCACTATGTAGGTCAGGCTGGCCAGGAAGTCACTGAGATCCTCCTGCTTGCATTGGGGTTAAAGGCCTGTGATGCCACACCCAGCTGGTTGTTGCATCTTCTGTCACCCCAGACATCCCTCTTGCTATGAGTGGCTGTTATAACTAGCATACTTCACCAAAAATCTAGCTCACCCAGAAATAATCTTTATTATTTAAAAACATTTACATCCTAAATTTTCTTTTTTCTTAGTAGAGTTAGGGGAGCAGCATGCCATGGTGCCTGTGTGGAGGTCAGAGGTCAACTTGTGGGGAGTCTGCTCTCTCCTTCTGCCAAGTAAGTCCCAGGGGATCCACGTCAGACCATCAAGTTTGCGTTTGTTGAGTGGTATGTGCCTTTAACGGCTACACCATCTCAAATCCCTCTCAGCTCTCCCCTCCCCATCTTATCAAGTAGTCCAGACTCTTACAACGTAGCCTTGATCTAGAGATCTTCAAGTCTCAGCCTTCTGAGTGCTGGAATTACAGGCATGTGCCACTGTGCTCAATTTGTATTTATTTGATGATATGATTTCTATTTTTATTTTTCTTAAAGTCTCTGGTAGTCTTGGGCCTGGAAAAGTGGCTCGGTGGCTAAGAGCACTTGCTTGCTGCTCTTGCAGAGGACCCAGAGGATCTGGGTTCGATTTTCAGTTCTGAAATCAGGCAGCATTTCATTCCATAGCATAGACTTGGTGTTAGTCTGAGCAGAAGTTGGTTTTGTGACAGAAAAGGGCTGAATGAAAAAGAAATAAGCCAGGTTCAATCCTGTATTCTGGAGGCTGAAGGAAGAGAACTAAGTGCCAATTCCACATCAGCCTCAAAATAAGGCGGCGGGCGGGAAGACAAACAAAAACAATCCAGACAAGAAGGAAAAGAGGAGGAGAAGGAAAGGAGAAATCAGAGAAGAAAGGAGATACAAATGGGAAGATCACAAGAGTTAAAAGCCTGTCAGAGCTGCTAAAGACACAGAAGGGAGGGAGGGGTGGGGGAGGGAGGGCCGCCTGGCTCCTGGTTTCCTGCATTAGAGCTGAGTTCATTGTCCAACAATCTGGAACAACAGTAATAGAAGAGGAAGTAAGCAGAGTGTGGAGAAGTGAAGGAAGCTCTTTGCAGCCAGGCAGAGCCTGGAAATGAGTAGCACTCTGGACCACAGGTGCTTTTATATCCTGAGAATGGGCCAGTTTGATCCAGCAAGGAGTTGGGATGAACCCCTATGGGGGGGGGGGGGAAAGGCCAGAGAAAATGACCTACAAAAAAAGTCTGGGGGTGGGAAGAAGAGTCAGGAAGCAGGAAGAAGGATGTCTGGTGGTTAGCTGATAACTCGCTGAGTCAAGGCTTTTGTGGATTTTAGCTCCAGAGCTCACTGCCTTGCAGAGTTCATTGTAAAACCTGGGTGTTCTTAGAAGTTGACTACCAGCTTTGCTGGGATATGCAGACACTTTTGCTTTCTTAGGCCCTGTAACCTTGACTAGCTGCCTATAAAATGGAGTTACTTTACTAATTCCTATTAGAAGAACCCCAAAGCAAATCATTTCAAAGTAGGTGCTGATGGAACAATAGAAAACTCATGGATTGGTTAATATTACTTATTTCAGTTTACCCTGTTCCTCCTGTGAGCACTGAGGCAGAGAGAGCTTGTTTGGGAACGGGATTATTACCTCACTTCTCCTTTGAACACCCGATTAAATGGTTTGCCTTTAGTTTAAGGCAAGTTGACTTAGGTGAATGACTCCACCTTTGATTTTGCTTGATTTGTTTGTTGTGCTGGAGATAATGTTACAGTTGCTATGATCAGGGCTAGGCTGATCCGGTGAATGGAATCTACCACTGGCATGGGTGGAGACCTAACATTCCAGGATTCGTAGAACACGAGTTAACCCGGTTGGGCCTATCAGTTACTTGGCTAAAAGACCATTCCTCCGAAAAGTGGATTCATCTAATACCCCACTAAAGAAATGGGAGGAATAATCATTCCTTTAGTGAGATACTACCGTTTTCCTTTCCCAGAACTGCAGCCCTCTGTGCAGTTACTACAGAGCCAGCCCTGGGTTCCATTAAGTCGGCCCCATGAGAAAGGCACACTTTTCACTTTTTCTTTTTTTCTTTTTGGTGCTGGTCAGAGCCCAACATGCTTTCTCTGGTACTTTGGGCTTTCACTATTTCTCTGAAGCTATCTCTCCCACCCTCACCCCTGCCATGTGGCTGCTTGCTCAGTGAACATCTGTGCTAAACTCGAAAAGGCATTTCTTTCTCTTTTTTTTCTTTTTTCTTTTTTTTTTTTTTTAGAGCTTTATTAAGAGGAGAGAGAGCGAGAGAGCACCAAAGAGACGCAGAGAGAGACCGTGCTGAGGGAGAGTACAGAGAGCGAAAAGGCATTTCTTTCTTCTTTTTCTCCATCTCCCTTCTCCAGGCAGCTGCTAAAAGTTACAGCTTGCCTGCTTGGCTGTTTTTTGCGTTTGTTGTTTTTTGTTTTTATACTCTAAATAAAGTTGTCTTGGAGCTTTTTTGTCTGAGTCTGTTCTTCAATCCTTCTATTAATGAGACTTAGAACCCTAAAGAAGGGGTCAATTTCCTGGAAACGCATGTCACCCTGATAGGACTTCCCAGAATTTCTTGTTATAACCAAATCCAGGGTCTTGCACATTCCAGGCAAGTGCTCTAATACTGGACTCTGTTCCCAGCTCTCCATCTTGACTTTTAGCCTGGTCTGCTCCAGTCTAGTATAGGAGTTCAATCTGAGGCAATGGTTTCCTGGAATTTTTATTTAATACAACTCTGTGTACAGGAAATAGACATGGTCATTCCTGACTATGAAAGAAGAGAAAAAAAAGTTCTGTTTATTTCTTTGTTTGAGACAGGGTTTCTCTGTGTAGTTCTGGCTGTCCTGGAACTGGCTTTGTAGACCAGGCTAGCCTCAAACTCAGAGATCTGCCTGCCTCTGCCTCCTGAGTGTTAGGATTAGAGGCGTGCGCCACCATGCTTGGGTTTGAGTTCTCTTTATTCTTGTTTGCTGCAATGTAGTGGCTATTCTTCCAGAGGATCCAGGTTCAATTCCCAGCGCCCACATGTCAACTTATAACTGCGTATAACTACAGTTCCGGGGCTTGCTTACAGTTACAGAACACTCAGATCTGCAGGCAGCAGGAAGAGAAAAAAGCCTCTGGGCCCAGCTTGAGCATCTGAAATCTCAAAGCCTACCCCCAGTGGCATACTGCCTCCAACAAGACCACACCTACTCCAACAATTCTACAATCCTAATCCTTTCAAATAGTGCTACTCCCTATGAGCCTAAGGGGGACACTTTTATTTAAACAAGAGAGAGCAAGCCCCATTACTGGAGATCAAACTAAGAAATTTAAGCATGTAGCCAGGCTGTGGTGGCACATACCTTTAATCCTAGCACTAGGGAGGCAAAGGCAGGTTGGTAAGCAAGGCCAGCCTGGTCTACATAAGCATGCTACACAGGTGATTGTCTCTCAAACTCCAGCCTTTTTGATTTTGCTTAAAAACATGGTATTTAGGCACAGTGGCACACACCTTTAATCCCAGCACTCAGGGGCAGAGGCAGGCAGACCCTGTGGGTTAGAATCCAACTTTGTCTACACAGAGTTCCAGGTCAGCCAGAGTTACATAGTGAGACCCTGTATGGAGAAGGAAAAAAAGAAAAAGAAAAAAGAAAAAGAAAAAGAAAAAATATCGTGTGGCTTTCTTGGCATACTGACACATGGCATACACTTGAGAGCAGTCTGGGCTTCATCTTGACATAGCCTACAATCCAAGGGAAAAAAAAGGCAAACCTCTCCCCAAAACTGGGATAAAATGTTGTATAGTTAGTGAAATTGTGGCAGTGTACCAATAACAATTTATTCAGGGTCCCCTTTTTGCATTGTTTATGTGTGTGTATTTTGTAAGACAGGATCGACTGTAGTCCAGGCTGGCCTTGAACTCCTTGAACTTCTGATCCTCCTGCTTCAACCTCCCAAGTGCTAGAATTATAGACCCACACCCATCACACCCAATTTGATACTGTGCGGTGCTGGTGATCATGCCAGGGCTTTGCACATGCTAGGCAAGCACTCTGCTAATGAAGCGACATGCCTACTCCAGGACCCTTTAATTATCCAGGGCTGCACTGGTAGGTGGTTACTGGCCTGGCATATGGATCATTTTGGATATAAACAAATTAAA
>CABHPH010140994.1:26697-52840 GCA_902168325.1 Peromyscus nudipes
TGTGTGTGTGTGTGTGTGTGTGTGTGTGTGTGTCAGAGGACAACTTCCCAGAGTTTTCCGTCATGAGTTCCACGAATTGATCTCAGGTCATCAGGTATAAGTGGCAAGCTCTTTTACCCATTGAGCCAACTCACCAGTCCCGGGGCATTAAATGTAAATCTCTGCTACTCAGTCTGGACAAATAGAGAAATGCGGTGGTAGGTTCTTATTCTCCCAGGAAGTATTACAAGTGTGTACCTGCACATGGGGCTGACCTTTCCTCTCCACAGGAACAACTTCCTTCATTGTCAATGCCAACACCACCAGACTATTTATCCACAGTAGGTATTCATTGTATTAGGTGTTCATTGTGTTGTGAGTAAGCAGACGTTCTCACAAGTAGAATTGGAATGTTTCCACCCCTCCACCCTACCCCCAAACCCCAGCTTGCTTTCTTCATGGGTAAGAAGTGGGTTCTGGTAGAAGGAATTTCCTGATCAGTTTTTTAGTTATAGTTCTGTAAGTACAGGTCAGCTCTCTACACAGCTGTTCTCAGCCTGTGGGTCTCGACCCCTTTGGGATCCAATAACTTTTTCATAGTGGCTGCATATTAGATATCATGCATATTATATATTTATATTACCATTCATAACACTAGCAAAATTACAGTTATGAAGTAGCAATGAAAATAATTTTGTGGTTGGGGCTCACCACATCATGAGGAGCTGTATTAAAGGGATTAAGCGTTAGGAAGGTTGAGAACCACTGCTCTACAGTGTAGTCTAGACTTGGCCTGCAGTAGCTGTGGGTGCCAGCACCACATGCATTTGGAAGCGCTCATCTTTTCAGAACAGGTTGTGTCTTAACCCCATTTGCATTGCAGAGGGTTGCTCCTTTTCAACCTGGGCTCTCTGTCCTCTGCTGTGGTAAGGACACCATGCTCAGAGGTCATATCGGCTGGCCTTCATTTATTTCATTTACTCACGATGTAGGAACCACTGCTTTGGGTGATTCTGTGGGGACTCAGTTCACACTCCCAACTCTAGATGTGTGCTCCTGATACCACTCTCAGGCAATCAATCTGTCCTTCAGTGCGTATCTCATCAAATCAGCAAGAGTCCAAAGTACAGCCTGGGCTCTGCCTTTTCTGCAGCAAGATGCCAGGTGGTACCAGGTTTCCTCTGCCCCACCTCTTTCCATCACTTCCCTGTTCCCTAGAGACACACAGACCTGCCCTGTTACAGCCTCCAGGCTCCTGGACTATGAGGCTCTTCAAGCTGTTGCCCAAGCTGCTCCCAGATACACTTGGCTCAGGGAGTTGGAATGAAAGACACAAGACCAAGTCCCTTGGGTGACTCACATCTCTTTGGGGTGGTAATGGCCTGTTTTTATGCCACTTAGCAATTAATTTCCTCCCCAAACCTACATGCTCTTCATTTTCCTAAAATTGCCAGAGGGTAAATATCTTTTTTTTAACCAATGAATTTTAACATTCTTAGCTTTAAGAGTCTATCAACACCTCCCTGTTCCTTCGCTCCATCCTGCTTCCTCCATCTTGGCTTGGCTTTGTTAGAAACCCCCTCCTCACAGTATTGTAAAACTAGGGGTCCAGTTGCTGCTGGAGGGCATGGCATTGACTGTCACCTGCAGGAAGGTGTTTGATAGAGTCCCCTACCTTTTTTTCTGTAAACAAAATGCAACCTAAGCAGGGCAAGGATAACCTGGAACTTCTGATCCTTCTGTCTCTACCTCCCAAGTGCTGGGATTATAGGCGTGTACCACCAAGCCCAGTAATGAGCTCTCTAATGAAGACATCTCATGGCAGGTGGAGAGAGGGTTGGGACCCAGCCCTGCCCAAGGCTTTGTCCAGGCCAGGGTGGAAGGGACAGGTCTGAGCCTGGAATACGGCTTCTGTTGCTGTTAGGCAGGGCTAAGCTCAAGGGCAGAGAGAGACAGGGTGTGTCCGGGGACTCCATCCCCCATACAGCTTCCCACACAGTCTGAAGTCTGTTCTGTCCTTCCTTGCGCACAGGTTCGGCTGAAACTGGATAAATCCTCTATTGTAGGAGGCTCCGTGGTTTGAAGCAATAAGCCAGAAAGTCATAGCCTATGATGCTGGCCTGCATACATGTCTGTGCCTGAGGACTGTTCATGTTCCCTTATGGATCAGAGGCCGGACTTAATGATCTTATGTGAGGTGAAAATTCAGATTTTTTTGTTTCTGATTGCAAGTCCCAGGCCAGCCAGGACTACATAGTGAGACTCCATCTAAAAAAAAAAAAAATCAAAGCCAAAGAAGCTATCAAAAGAAGAATCAAAGCTTTTATCAAGCTTTCCCAGGAGTAAAGACCTTAAGAAGTGCTAGGCTCATCCTCCTGAGGCACTCTGAAGAAGAAAGAGAAACTCAGTAGACTGTTGGTTATAAGCTGGTCATGGGCACAGATGTCAGGGCGGGGAGTGTTTTGTGAGTTGTTTTATTAAAAGGCCCACACAGTCTTTTAAAGGGATGGTACTGAATCTCAGAAACTAGTCAACACAGACTGGATACTTTCTAGGCCTGAGAAGGCAGTAGAAGCAGGGCCTCTGATCGACACAGGCAGGTTTGGATGAGGAAGCTGAGTTCATTATCTGCTCCAGGAGATGGGCACAGGTCCAAGAAAGCTACACTTCTGTGAGCCCAGATGGCCAGTGGTGAGAGTCCTGTAAACAGGAGCCGAAGTGAGGTAGAGAGACGGGGAAATTAAGGGTTATGGGAAGGGAGAGAAACCCTTTGTCTTGTCTCCTGCCAACTGAGAGTCCAAAACTCCGGCTCAATTTGTTGTGAAGGTTGCCTACAAAAAAAGACACTGTTCCTCCTCTCTAGAGATAGTTTCTGCTGGATGTGATAGTGAATGTCTGTAATCCCAGCACTCAGGAGTCAGCAGCAGAAGGATGGGTGCAAACTCCAGTCCACCCGGTCAACGTAGTGAGCCCCACGCCTGCCAGATCTACATAGTGAGACCGTTTTTCAAACACAAAGCAAGATCAAACAAAAAAATTCTAGTAAGAATACTAAAGTATCAGTGGAGCATGAGGAGCGTACCGACCTTCTTCCTTTCCCAGATATATTCTGGAAGTTTCCAAACAAGAGCAAACTACTATTGACAATGAAAATGTCTTGACTTATGCTGGGCGGTGGTGGTGCACGCCTTTAATCCCAGCACTCGGGAGGCAGAGGCAGGCGGATCTCTGTGAGTTCAAGGCCAGCCTAGTCTAGGACAGCCAAAGATGTTACACAGAGAAACCCCGTCTAGAAAAGCAAACAAACAAACAAACAAAAAACAACAAACAAGAAAAACCCACGCCAGGTGTTGGTGGCGCACGCCTTTAATCCCAGCACTCGGGAGGCAGAGCCAGGAGGATCTCTGTGAGTTCGAGGTCAGCCTGGTCTACCAAGTGAGTTCCAGGAAAGGCGCAAAGCTACACAGAGAAACCCTGTCTCGAAAAACAAAACAAAACAAAACAAAAAAAAAAAAAAACCAAAAAAAAAAAAACAAAAAAAGAATATCTTTTCCTGCAATCTCTGTGGTGCTGGGTGGTACCTCATCAGATGTAATTCCATCCAGTGTACTCAGGAAACACCCTATCATCCTCACTTAAGTTTCTTAGCAACTCTTTAACATCTAAGTTTAGAGTCTAACAAAATTTCTTGTAAGATTATTGGAAAGAGAATTGAGCAAACCTCTCTCTTGGGAGCCCCTCTCCTTGAGTGTGACTTAGCTTTAATTGTTTCTGTTAACCACTGTGCTTAAATCTGTTGGAAACTAAGCCAACAACAGCAATTCTCTTCATAAGAAAAATCAACTCTACTTCACGCTGGTTCCTTGTGAAATTCTTTTCTAATGCAGAATCAAGAATCCCGCATCACCCCACTCTCTGGAAAGAACTCTCCAGGCTACCAAAGGGTGGCATCGGGTAACTGTGTCTCAGCAGGTGCCTTACTGCCACTGACAGAACCAGGACACCGAGGAGGGTGAGCCTGCTCTCCATCTGCCAAGGCTTCCCAGAGGAAAGGGACTGCTGTTTGGAATGAGGGTCAGGGTGGACAGGTGCATTCTGGAGTAAGGGTACCGGCAAGCCAAGTCATAGAGCAGGGGCTCTCCAACTATGGCAGGCCAACTTGATTGCAGTACAGAATTTGAGATAGCAATGGGAGTGGGCAAGAGCTGTGTGCTTTGCAATGGACCTAAGCAGGAAAACTGGCTCTGGTTCAAAAGTGCTTAAATCAAAGATCTGAGTGGGGAGCTCTGGGGCGGCGGCTCAGGTTCCCAGTACCTTTACCTTTGCACTGTCTCACTGCCTCCTCTGAGCAGAGTTCTGAGCTTAGGAACCACAGATGGCTAACGGGGCTCGGCTCCTCCTTTTATTAACAGTGAAGGACTATGAGGAAGACTGGCTGGTGGCATTACAGCTGTCACGAGGCAGTTGGAAGCCTACCAACAAGCAGGAGGAGTCTGTGGTCACCTATGGCGTCTGGATCAAACACGGTCAAGGTGGGACTGACACATAGCTCAGCCTGTAGTTTGTCCCTCCTCCCCCCCCCCCACTGCCCTAACACATCTACACGCACCCAGATCTGTCTGTACCCTCTCACGCTGGCTGGTGGACGTTCTCGTGGGTACGTGTGTGCATCAGCGCTGTTATCCATGAGTGCACATAGATAACACACATGCAATTAGGTGGCACGTGTACTTACAAAGAAGCATAAGAGTGTGAGTCTGTAGACAAACTAATATACATGCTCTCGTGGACTTTACTTTCAGGATTCTGAAAGACGGACGCATGTTGTCATAGAACAAACAGAACAACCACTTCCATACTTTCTTTGGCTCTGCCTAAGCACACAGGTTCTTTGCTCCCCCAGCAGGGTTCCAGGACAGCTATTTCCACTTCTCTCCTTCCCCTCAGTCTTCAGTCCTCGTCTGATTGGCCAGCTGTTGACACTCCCCGTTCTAATGAAGGAAGAACTGAGCTAGTTGGTGGCAGGGAGCCAGGACCCAGGACAGTGGCTGACTTCATCTCACAGGCCCGTCTCCTTGCTGACTCCTGCTGTTGCTGCAGCTGCCCTGTTCCTCAGAGGCATGAAGCACGTTCCTGCTCATTCCCACCTTACGGCTTCCTGAAGCCAGAGGAAGGCCTAGCTCCCCAAGCCACAGGCCAGAAGGCCTCTGTTCCACAGCAAGGGCCTCAGTTTCCCCAGCTGCACCACAGAGTGATAAATTACGGTACTTGTGAAGAGGAGGCATTCTGTGTCAGCATTTTCAGGGTTGGGCATGATTTTTCTGTAGCAATAAACAGTGTTTCTGGTATGGATGTGATATATATATATATATGGAGGGGGTGGGAGATGTGGTTCATTCCCTACAAGAACTCGGGTTATGGCGGGGACAAACATCTCAGAAAGGAAGCAGACTAAAGGAAGGCCTTCTGAAATTCCATCAGATTTAGATCATGTTAACCAACCCTCCCCCCACTATCCCAGCTGTGCATCCTAGGTTTTCTCTCCCCTGCAGACTGACTAATCATTCTCTTTGTTGTTGTTGTTTTTCGAGACAGGGTTTCTCTGTGTAACAGCCCTGGCTGTGCTGGAATGCGCTCTGTAGAGCAGGCTGGCCTTGAACTTGCAGCTGCTTCGAGTTCAAGCTACTGAGTGCTGGGATAGTCAGTCCTCAAGGTCCTCTCCTGAGCCTTCTTTCCATCAGCGCCATGACTTTTGGCCAGCCTGGGAAGTCTGGTTTACACGCCTTTCCACCCACCTCTGCAGGCTTCTGCCCATTGCCCTGCCCCATTCAATGCACCTCTGCAGGCTTCTGTCCATTGCCCTGCCCCTGCTCTATCCACCTCTGCAGGCTTCTGTCCATTGCCCTGCCCCTGCTCTATCCACCTCTGCAGGCTTCTGTCCATTGCCCTGCCCCTGCTCTATCCACCTCTGCAGGCTTCTGTCCATTGCACGGCCCCTGCTCTATCCACCTCTGCAGGCTTCTGTCCATTGCCCTGCCCCTGCTCTATCCACCTCTGCAGGCTTCTGTCCATTGCCCTGCCCCTGCTCTATCCACCTCTGCAGGCTTCTGTCCATTGCACGGCCCCTGCTCTATCCCTTTCGCCTCACTTCCCAGAAGCTGCCTTTAGCTACCAGCGGTTAACCTTAGTTTGTCAAGACCTAGACTAAAGAATGAAGACTCTGGGCACACCTTCGAGGGATTATCTAGACAAGGTGACTGAGATGGATTCTGAAGCCCACGAAGAGGAGGACGCTCTCAGAGCTTGAGCATTGGTCTCTCTTCTGCTTCCTATTTTCTCAACATCCGCACCAACACAGTTGCTCCATTTTTTTTTTATGTTAAGTGGGGTCCTATACTTAAGATGCTTCCTTTGTTCTCAAGATCAAGAACAAAATATTGCCTACCTTTGTGGCATGTGCTGATGATAGTCCCAGCCATTCTGGAAGCTGAGGCAACAAGATTGCTTTGAGATGAGGAGTTCAAGGCCAGCCTGGGCAACATAGATCTCCATCATTAAATAAATAAATTATATATATACTATTCCACATATATGTTATATATATATATTAAAAAAGAAAAGCACAAAATCCCTACAGTCCTGCTTGATGAACGCCGCCTGCCTCACACAGCCGCTCTTACCATCTGTACCTCTGCCTCAGCCTTTCCCAGCAGTTTCCCTCCCTCTCACTCCACCTCCTCCCTTTGTGGCCACCCTCCTAACAAGCCTTCTCTCTGTCCCTCCTTGGGAAGGTCATCCTGGGACGCAGACACTTGTGGTCCAGCAGCTGTCAGGCAAGGCTGCCCACAGCTGTAATCTGCTTCATGCCTCTGCTCCGCTCGTCAGCAGAAGACTCCGATTTTCTGCTTTGCAGACCGTCGTAAGCATTCCTCCCTCAATGAGATAAAGGGCGGAGGATGGGCTGTTTTGGAACTTCGGAGGCTGAAGTATGCAGGGGTCTCTGTTTTTATTTATTCAGTTAGTTTTGTTGCAGGACTGGGTTTGAGGCCAGGGCCCCATGCATGTTAATAGGGAGTGATACATCCCAGCCCAGTGTCCTTTTCTGACACACAGAGGAATTGTCAACAAACCTAGTCTGTGCCCCTTGTCCACAAAATGTTCAGTTCAGGCCTGTGCCCCTACCTGCTGCCCTCCCCCTTGCCCATTGCTCTCCGTCTATGACTGGTCCCCAGGGATTAGGAAGAATGGTGTCGGGAGTGGGACTGGTCCGTCCTGGGAGCCTAATCCAGGAGCAAAACTGACGCCTAGTTCTGCTGATTCCTGGGTCCCAGCTAAATTTGTATATTCAGATTGCCTGGTGTTTGATTCATTCTTCTATAAATGGTGACACTGCTGTAAGCAAGATGACATTTCTCTATCCCAGCAAGGCGTGACGGCACACATCTGAGATCCTAGCACTCATGAGATTATCCTGAGCCACACAGCCTATTCAAAGCCAGCCTGGGCTGCATGAGACCCTCCCTAGGTTTTGTGTGTTTTTATGTATGTATGTATATATACATACATACATACATACATACATACATACACACATACATTCTATCTATCCAGTTCTAACCTAAACTAAAGGAATTACAATTTCCATTTCTTTCCTTTGTCTCCTACAGGAATTGTTCGGACCCACAGCCAGGCGAGCACTGCAGTGGAACACCTGCCCTCTCTGGTCTGTGACCTTTGTGTCCCATTCCACCCGCCAGTTTCCGACCAGGATTGGTCTGTCTCTCAGAATGTGCAATCAACTCTTCCAGAAGGCTTGTGACACCCCCATCTCCACACTGTGAGTCTTTGGTTGTGATTTCTGGAAATGGTTCTGTTTCACTTCTCAGCCTTTAAGTGAATTCTAACGTGAGTTCAGAGGAAGTTCAAGAGTTCCAATCAGCCTTGCCAATGTTTATCTAGTTCCTTTTTTCTCCTACCCTGGGGACCGAATGCTGGCCTTGCACATTCTTTAGGTTCCTAATGGTAACTCTGGCATTAGACTCTAGGGGCTAAAAGTGAGTAAGAGTTAGTACCGCTTGTTTAGAGGCAGCAGGGGATGGGACAGCTTTGGTGTAGCATGGGGACTATGCTGGTTCAGAAGACTGGGTATGCCAGGCATACCCAATCCTTTCTGTTAATGATAAAATCCCATCCTCTCGGGGAGAAACAGTATGCTCTGTGTGATGAAGGAGTTGACGTCCTTCCCCTTCAAAAAGTGACCAGGGAGAGCCTGGTGTGGTGGTGTATGTCTTCAATAACAGCACATGGGAGGCAGGGGCAACCGGGGCCAGCCAGGGCTACATAGTGAGATCCTGTGTGGTGATTTGAGGAATGCCCTCCATAGGCTAAGATGCTTGAACACTTGGTCCCTAGTTGGCAATACTGGGGAGGTTGTGGAACCTTTGGGAGGTGGAGCCTTGATGGAGGAAGTACGTCACTGGGGCCAGGCTTTGAGTGTTCACAGCCTTGCCCCACTTCTGATATGCTTTCTGCTTCAGGCTCGTAGTTGAGGGTGTGAGTCTCTGCTTACTGCTCCGGCTCCCGTGCCTGCCACTTGCTACCTTGCCTATCCACCATGATGGACTCTTATCCCTCTCCAGCCGTAAGCCAGAATTAAAACTCTTTCTTCCATAAGTTGCTTTTGCTCACAGTGTTTTGTTGCAGCAACGGAACAATAACTAATGCATCCTATCTTTAAAAGGACAAAGAAGATCCAGATAAAGGGCCCTGAAATCCTCTGTCTTGTCTGCCACCTTTTTATGTTCCACAGAATGGGAGGGCAGAAAGATCTAGGGACAGCTGAGGGATCAGACCACAAGAAACTAGAATGAAGAGAAGGCGGGACTCACAACCCCTTCCAATCCCTCTTCTGGCTTCAGGAAGGAATTAGAACAAGGTACAAAGGACATAGACGAATTCCCCTTCCCTCTAAACAGCAGCCCCCAAAAGGATTCTACTCCTTTAAAAATTCCCGTAGGACAAGGGGTGACTAGATCTGTAGATGTTCCACTCACCAGTGTTGGAGTAAGGAACTCCAAGCAAGACATGAAGCCCTTGGAAGAGCCAGTTTCTGAGTCCTAGCTTCTATACTTGGGCTGAGATGAGGTCCCCTTGGGAAGGAAGGGGGTAATTACAAGGGCAGTTTTTATTATTTAAGAAATACAGCTCTTTTGGGAAAAGGAGTTTCCCCAGAAAAATGAAAATTTACAAATACAGACTCTAAAAGGGACTCTTCCAACTGCTACTGCTGGCAACATCATCTAGGTAGCCTTAGAATAGAGGGTACCTGTTAGAATTCCTAGCCACTCTCCCAGGTACATGACTGCACATGTGCTGTCCAGTAGCCAAGCAAGAGGCTTAGTTATCCCAGGGCCTTACATACTACGTAATTGGTGCGCTGCATGATCACGTAATTTGCATGCAGCGTGATCATGCAATCTATGCACATGCGTGGCGTAGCTACGTAAGCCCATATGCGCATGTGCAGGGGGAACCTATAAAAAGCAGGTTCCATCTATCCCTTCTCTATCTTCCTGCACAACCTTTCCATAGGCCTAAGTACCTCCTTCTGTTCCCCTTCCCCTAATAAGCTCTTATAGTGGGTTTTGTTGTACCTCATGGCTTTTCTCGCACAGTAAACAGTGCCGCTTAATGAATAACATTGCGCCACTTAAAAAATAACGGTACAACAATTTGGTCTTGTAAAAAACACAGATTTACACAAAGGCAGCCATTTTACTTCTAAGACATTACAGGGAACCATGGGAAGTTTAAATGTGAGGTGGAACGGACATACTCCCTGGCATCATCCCCTTCACCTGGCGGAGTAGAAAGAATGAATCAAACCTTAAAACACACATAACAACGCTCGTTTCTTAGAGATCTGCCTCCCCTGGACCAAATGTCTCCCTGTATCCCTTTTCAAGATTAGAACAGCTTCCGAAAGGGACATGGGATCATCCCAATTATGAGATATTATGTAGTCTACAAAATATAAGTAGAGGAACTATATCTCCCACAATGAAAAGTAAAGACTAATTCTTGAAAAACTGTATACTGACCATATCTCCCACTTTGTCATCATATTAAAGGGACTTTTTACTTGGGTTTACCTTTGAAGTTCAAAGTTTTTCAGTACCAACCAGAAGATCTGGACAAGCTTCAGCTTAGCAGAGAAAATGCCTATCAAGTATTCCTGACCACTGAGACTGCCATATGAACTGCAGAATTAAGGCAGGGCCCATTATGCTTGAGTTAAAAGACAGTTTCTATTGCTGTGAAGAGACACCATGACCATGGCCACTCTTATAAAGGAAAACATTTAATGGAATGGCTTACAGTTTCAGAGGTTTAGTCCATTATCATCATGATGGGACATGGTGGCATGCAGGCAGACACGGTGCTGGAGCTGAGAGTCCTACAACTTGATTGGCAGACAACAGGAAGTGATCTGTGATACTGGGTGTGACTTGAGCATATATGAGACCTTAAAGCCCCCCTTCATAGTGACATGCTTCCTCCAACAAGGCCACACCCACTTCAACAAAGCCACACCTCCTAATAGTGCCACTCCCTTTGCGGGTGGTGGTGGGGAGGCATTTTCTTTCAAACCACTGTAGACTGGTATACATGAACTAAGGGAAGGAGGGACAAAGCAATTGGAAAGTGATAAGGGTGCCTGGGGAACCCTAAAACTGAAAGAGCCATGAACCTTTTAATTATGGTGATAACAAACGTTCCGAGTTTGAGTAACTAGGCATGGAACATTAGGGAGATGGACAAATAGATGAGAGGTGAAGGACACCCAGTGATGAGCCGGATAAACATTACCCAAGAGTGAGCCTCAGACTGTAAAAGCAGACATCTGCCTACTTTAAAACTGTGGGAACATCTATAACCAGAAGGCCCTTAGCAGTTCAGACAAATCTCTCTGTTCTGAGTCCCAAAAGCCTACCTACTGGGGAGCCCAGACCCTGGGTAGTCTTATGTGGGATGAACCATAGCCTACGATTTATAGACAATGCCTTATTCTGTAGGTGTTTATCCTAAAAGTGTCTGTAGACCTGAGACAAGATTGCCAACAATGTAACCCTCCCCCTATAACCATAGTTAAAGCAGATGGAGTCAACAGTCAAGGGGCTCTAGCAAGCCCGAGCATGGCAAACACGGCTCTGGCAGGCCTTGCCCTTCCCCCATTCCCTCTGCCTTGCTAAAAACCGTTAGAGCACATTCTTAAAGCTAGCCACCAAGGTCTGTTCCCTTATTTGACCACTTCCTCCTCCTGAGGAGGCTGAACACCAAGGTCCAGCTATTAAAATATTCAAGTCTAGCCATCAAAACCCCCTTTTGACTACACTGATTAACATGCCCAGTCAAAATTACATCCTAACATGGGGTTTCCTCTTTTTCCTTTATAAACTGCCATTTACCTATGGGCCACATCTGTCTCCTCTCTATCCAGAGACAGTCTTTTGTCTTCTGGGGCAAATACCCCTTCCCCCTCTCCCGGTTCCCTTTTCTTCCCTCTCCTGTGTTTCTCTTCCCTTCTCGCTTGTTCTGTCTTCTGTCTTTGTCCCTTATCCCTGCCCTCTGTCCCTGGGGCAAATCAGTCTCCTTTGTACTGAGAACTTGGTCTTGGAGTGTGTTGTGCCAATTTTGAGGTCCTCTCAAACAAGACTTACGGGTTTTGTCTTCCAGAGCTAAGGACCAAATTCAGGGACTTACGCTTGCTAGGCAAGTGCCCTGCCATTGAACTAAGCCCCAGCCCCAGGCATTAAGGACTGGGAATGGACATATCTGGATCCATCTGGTAGGCTGACTCTATCTTTGTTAGATCTGCAGCCCCTCTTAACTGAACCACAGACTAGAGGGCCACAGAAAAACACAAAGGGACTCCTGAAAAGACCCAAAGAGGGTAGAAATGGTAGAAATCAAGGATTTAAGACACATCTTAGAAATAGAATTTGGATATGGAGAGTTAAATGCTTCAGCAGAATGGGTTAAATTTATACTACAGGAGCTCAGTTAGAGTGGTTGTTATGCTTGTATGTCAGGACATCCCCAGGGCAAGCAACACCCTTTCCCTTTGGGTGGGAGGCACACGGGAGTGTTGCATGCTGGACTCAGTTGCATGCTGGTCTTGTTTCAGGAACAGTGAGACTTGCTAGAGTCCATTAATCTTGTTTTTAACAATGCAGCCCGGCCCACCTGAACTTCCTCCTTTCTTAGCCTGGAGAGTGAATTACTCCTTGCATCTCACATGACAGAGGGATGTATTTTTTTCTCACCCAATTAGGGATCTTGGAGCCTCTACCCATGTCCAGAATGTCTCAATTGACAAAGGAACAAATGGCAATTACGCTGTGCTCAGTGTCTCTCAAGCTGACGTATGGTGGTACTATTGATGGAAACCTTTACTCAAGCATACAGCCCAGCTGGTGCAGGACCTGTGTAGTGGTTCGGTTACTCTGGTCTTTAATTTCCCACCCTTTAGAAAGACTAATCACTGAATTAAGAGGTTCATATCTGGTTCCTTTGACTCTCATGTCTACATTGATTCTATAGGAGTCTCTGGGGAGGTTCCAAATTAATTTAGGGCAAGAAACCAAATAGCTGCTGGATTTGAATCAGCAGCTGGTTCTGGTGGCCAACAATAAACCGAAATGTAGATTGGAAAGCTGGAGAGATGGCCAGCTGTTCTTCCAGAGGACCCGAGTTTGGTTTCCAGTATCCATATTGGTCAGTTTACAATTGTTTCTCCAGTTGGGCAGTGGTGGGCACACACCTTTAATCCCAGCACTCGAGAGGCAGAGGCAGGCAGATCTCTGTGAGTTCAAGGCCAGCCTGGTCTACAGACCAAGATCCAGGACAGGCACAAAACTACACAGAGAAACCCTGTATGGAAAAACAAAACACAAAACTAAATAAATAAACAAATAAATAAATAAAAATGTGGACTGGGTTAACTGTATCTGTTATAAAGAACAGCTTTTCAATCATTCTAGGCTCATAAGCAGTGTGTAGACAGCTGGATGGTACCAGTGGACTGTCTTGGAAGAATAGGATCACACTCAGCATGGTGCTGGCAGGGAAGGGTGTAGCATGAATCTTAGAAGGTCTTATTAATAAAATCAAACTTGAGCCAGGTATTGGGGTGAACACTGGAAGGTCAGAGAGACAGAATAAGCCACAGCTATCTCACCTCACCGGATCCTCAGCTGGTCTTGTTTCCTCAGACTGGATGCCCCGAGCCCTCATCCAGAATGGGTCTCAGCTGAACTGCTGCTAGAAGCCTGAAAGCTTAACCAGCCACATGCTTCTCCAGGCCAAAGGCCTCTCCAGGCCAAAGGCCTGCTCAGGCCAAATGCCTGGAGTTTCTGGTCCTCACGCCTTATATACTTTTCTGCTTTCTACCACCACTCCCTGAGATTAAAGGTGTGGCTTTCTGGGATTAAAGGTGTGGGTCACCACGCCTGGCTGTTTTCCATGTGGCCTTGAACTCACAGAGATCCAGAGGGATTTCTGTCTCTGGAATGCTAGGATTAAAGGCGTATGCTACCACTGCCTATCCTCATGTTTAATATTGTGGCTGTCCTGTTCTCTGACCCCAGATAAGTTTATTAGCATACACAATATTTTGGGGAACACAATACCACCACAGAAGGGAGATTGTGTTATGCCTAGAAAGAAATGTCTCACGTTTATTCCCAAGACTACTGCTCTTTTTTTTTTTTTTTTTTAATTTCATGTGCATTGGTGTTTTGCCTGCATGTATGTCTGTGTGAGGGTGTCGAATCTCCTGGAACTAGAGTTACAGACAATTGTGAGCTGCTATGTGGGTGCTGGGAATTGAGCCCAGGTCCTCTGGAAGAGCAGCCAGTGCTCTTAACCATTGAGCCATCTCTCCAGGCCAAGATTACCTCTTTTTTTGAGGAGTGGTGGGGGAGATGTTTTGAGACAGGGTTTCTCTCTGTGTAGCTCTGGCTGTCCTGGAACTCACTATGTAGACCAGATTGGTGTTGAGATCTGCCTGCTTCTGCCTCCTGAGTGCTGAGATTAAAGGTGTGTGCCACCACCACCTGGCTAAGACTACTGCTCTTGATGGGGCAATTATGTTGTCCATTCATGTACTGACTACTCTTGCCAGTGAGTTAGCAGAAAACTCAAGGAATAGATCACCCATTTACCTATTGGTTAGAGGGGTGCTTTAGAAAATGAAAAGATGTAATGACTTTAGCTTTCTCTCATCATTGTGGCAGGGATCCTAACCACAGCTGGCTGCTGTATCATTCTCTGCATGAGAGGGTTAACCCAAGGGCTCATTGAGGCAGCAATTTGTAGGCAGAATTTTTCTGTGTCCCAGCAGCCACTTCATAATAACCACACTGAGCATTAATATTAATTATAAATGCTCAACCAATAGCTCAGGCTTGTTTCTAACTTCTTACAACTTAACCCATTTCTATTAATCTATGTGCTGCCCTGAGGCTTGTGGCTTTTACTTCTATCCTATTTTGTGTGTCTGTCTCATTCTTCGTTTGGCTGACGACTTCTCTGACTCCACCCTTCTTCCTCCCATCATTCTCAGCTTGGCTTCCCTGACTAACTTTATCCTGTTCAGCTATTGGCCAGTCAGCTTGCTTATTAAACCAATCATAGCAACATATATCCACACAGTGTACAGAAGGATTATTTCACAGCAACAATTAATGAACAAATGCCTGTGACAGATCAACAAAATAATGTGATGCTTCTAGGTGCTAAATCAGATTAAAAGTCCTATGATGAAAAGAGTGAAGAAATTTTAGATTGACTTAAAAGGTTAAACTATATATAAAAATATATTCAATGTGGATAAAAGAAAAGTGTGAGAATAAAATTATGATGGTCCATTTTCAATACAAAAGTACATTAGAGCTCACTCCTTTGTGGTACAGAAATTAGTGTCCCTTCCTGTCACACAGGAGACTGCAGTTCAATTTCAGGTGGGGAAAGATGGCTCCCTGGTTAAGAACACTGTTGCTCTTCCAGAAGACCTGGGTTCAGTTCCCAGCCCTCACACCAGGTGGTTTATATCCCTGTAACTCCAGTTCCAGGGATCCCGCACTGTCTTCTGGCCTCCATGGGCACTGCACACACACGGTGCACTTACACACATGCAGGCGAAGCACTCATACACATAAAAGAAAATAAAGATATTTAAAAATATTTTAAAATATTTTAAAGTTAAAAAGAAGAGTGACAGAGCCTACTCAGTGCTACCATCATTGTTTGGGCTGGCACCTGACCTGACAAGACTATTGAATAAACCACCTTGGTTTCTCCACCCCGACTCTCTGCTATTAGTTTTTATGAAGGGGAAGGGTAGTTTGTAGTGGGTAACCATTCCAGCTTTGACCTGGAAGTACCACCCCTATTGAGGCTTCGGTAACTGTCACGCCTGCAATGCAGGGCCGAGAGAGGACCCTGAAGACCTGAGATCCGGATGCGCCGTCTCTCTTGGTTCCTGGACCCTGGATGCTGGAGGTAGACTGAGCAGAGTTCTCCAGAGAACACCACCGGGCTGCGCTACACCTTTCCCAGATCCTGTTACCTATCCCTTCACTTGTGAGTTACCCCACAAAATAAACTTCCCTTTTAACTACGTGGGGTAGCCTTAATAATTTTACCAGTAGTGGGTCTGTGAGTTCAAGGCCAGCCTGGTCTACAGACCAAGATCCAGGACAGGCACAAAACTACACAGAGAAACACTGTATGGAAAAACAAAACACAAAACTAAATAAAAAAAAAAGTGAATATTGCTGTCAAAATGGGTTGTTTTGGTATTGTATGTGAGAGGGGAGCAGACAGACCTAGGGCTGGAGATCTGGGCCTGAGTTCTGCCACTTCTACTGGAAACCAGCGTGAGGTCGTGTGCTGCCGGCACTCTCTGAATTCTAATTTCCTCATGGTTCCACAGCGAAGCTGTGAAGCCTCAGGCCTCACTCCACATCAAATCTGCTTTGTCAACAGCTAGATCTGAAGAAGCTAAATGGAGACATATCCTGGAAAAAGGGCAAATGGTACTTGACAAAGCTCCTGTGTATAAAGGAAACTACTGCTGTGGAACAATCTTTGAACACTGTAAATATGTATTACTCTCATTGGTTATTAAGAACTGACTGGCCTGTGGCTGGGCAGGAAGAGATTGGGCAGGAGAGCTGGACCAGGAGGACTCTGGGAAGAAGAAGGGCAAAGTCTGGGGAGTCATGAGCGAGATGAAGATGAAGCAGGAGATGGACATGCCGTGCTAAAAGAAGGTACTGCCACATGGCAGAGGGTAGATAAGAAATATGGGTTAATTTAAGTGGCAAGAGCTAAGTCAGTAACAAGCCCAAGCCATTGCCTGAGCATTTTTAATAGTAATAAGTCTCTGTATGGTTATTTGGGAGTGGCTGGAGGGACAGAGCTGACTGACAGTCCCGACAAAAAACTCCACCTATAAACTACTGCACAATGTGCAGTGGAAAGGCCACAGACGTCTCCTTGTTCTCAGGGTGTGGACAGCCGCTTTCCTAACTCTCACCTACTGTCTTTCTCTGCCTTCCTAATGGGACCCTGGTTTTATTTAGGTGGAAATCTAAATAAATACATAGGCATCCCACCGTAAACTAGTTTCTTTCTTTTTTCTTTTTTTCCTTTTTGATTGTGTGAGTGTGTGGAGGCTAAATGAAAACCTAGGATGTTGGCCATTTTGTTTGTTTGTTTGTTTTTTGAGATAGTGTCTCTTACTGGCCCGGAGTTTGCCAAATAGACTAGGCTGGCTGGCAGCAAGCCCCAGAGTTCTGTCTGTATTTGTCTCTTCAGTGCAGTGATGATAAGCATGCACCGTCCAATACACTTTTTTTTTCATTGTGAGATCAAATTCAGGGCATCAGGCTTGCTTGGCAAGTATTTCTACCCCTGAGCCACCTACACTTTATGCTCTGAGATTGGATCTCTCACTGAACCTGGAACTCACCAATTTGACCAGACCGGTTGGCCAGCCCACCCCAGAGGTCCACCTGGGACTGCGGGTACACTGGTGTCACTGGCTTCTTACGTGGGCACTGTGGATCCGAACTAAGGTCCTCATGCTTGACCAGCAACAGCTTTCCCAAGGAAGCCAGCTCTCTAGCTCATCCACATTTCTTCCTTCCTTTCCTTCCTTCCTTCTTTCCTTTTTTTTTTTTTTTAAGACAGAGTTTCACCATGTAGCTTTTGCTGGCCTGGAACTCCATATGTAGACCAAACTGGTATCAAACTCAGAGATCTTCTTGCCTCTGCTTCCCAAGTGCTGGGATCCAAGGCATGTACCACCATCCTCAGCCATACTTCTTTTGCATGTCTTCCTTGTTCAGGGACCATGCTAATTTTCTCTGTATTGTTCCCATTTTAATACATGTGCTGCTGAAGCGAGTGCACCGTACTTCTTTTGTGTGAGAGAACATTAAGACCCCTCTGTGGAATAGGTCCTCTGGTTGAAGACTTCTGTTTCTAGAAAAGCCAGAATGATACACACCCATCCAAAAGATATTAGGGGCCTAAAAAGCAGTGCTTGGGAGCAGAGTTAGGAAATATTCCTGGTAAAGGGCCAGAGAGTGAATATTTTAGGCTTTGAGAGCCATACAGTTTCTGTTACAACCACTTGACACTTGTCCTCTTGCACAAGGGACCACAGAACTGTGTAAATAAATGAGCGTGGCTATGCTCCAGTAAAATATTATGTATTCACACTGAAATCTGGGATTGCTATAATTTTCACATGTCATGAAATACTACTCTGTTTTTGGCTTTTTAAACAAAAACTTGCAGACCACACTAAACCAGGATTTGGCCATGGCTGGAGTTTGCTAATCAACATTATATAGAATACAGTTCCTCGGGATCAAGCAAGGATTGAGCAATGGTGCCTTTACTGTTCATTCGTTAGTTGTTTGTATGTTTCTTTTTCATTTTCTTTCTTTTTGCCTTTCCCCCTCCACCCTTCTGCTCCACCTCACCCCTCCCATCACTTGTTCTTTTGTGGTGCTGGGGACTGAGTCCAGGGCCTTGCATATGACAAGCAAAACCATGTAGCTACATTACCAGTTCTTTTGACTTTGAGACAGGGTCTCATTAAGTTGCCTGAGCTAGCCGTCAACTCATTCTGTACCTTAGATTGGTCTTGAACTTTTGAACCTCCCGCCTCGGCCTCCTGAGTAGCTTTGATTACAGACCTGTTCTGCCAGGCCCCGCTGCTTCTATATTTCAAAACCATCTTAGATGTCTACAATGTAAGGCCACTAGTTTTTACATTACATCAAAATTTCCACATCTAAATGAATGCTGCCTTCCCACTGGTGCCCTTGGGAAATAATAGACTCAGTGCCTTTCCCCTCTCAGTATTACACAGGCTTCATTTGGATATTTAAGACCGGTCCTTTGTTGTTCTTAGTTTTGCAGTGCTGAGATGGGACCCAGAACCTTTTACAGGTTGGTCAAGTGCGCCACTGCTGAGCTGTTTCCCCGGCTCCTGTGTGCTTTAAAACAAACAAACAAGGGCTGGAGAGATGGCTCAGAGGTTAAGAGCACTGGCTACTCTTTCAGAGGTCCTGAGTTCAATTCCCAGCAACCATATGGTGGCTCACAACCATCTGTAATGAGATCTGGTGCCCTCTTCTAGCCTGCAGGCATACATGTAGACAGAACACTGTATACATAATAAATAAATCTTAAAACAAAAAACAAAAAACAAATCAACCACCATCCCTCCAAAAAAAAAAAAAAAAAAACCCAAGGCCATAAACAATCATTTACTTCAAATCTAATCTTTGTAAGGCCGCATTACTGTGGACCTCTTGATGGTAAAGTACAGCTGAGGTAGCCTGGGACAATATGGGCAGACAATGGCTCTTACCACATTAGCTGAGATGGCACTGGAGGTGGGAGAAACCACTGGGAACAATGGAGCAGCCGTCATGGCTCTATGGGAAGGGCTGAGGAGGAAGACTTTACCCTGGGGTATGGAAGGATAGAGAGACTTGAGGCTCCCCCCGTCCCCCTTTCTCTCTCTCTCTACCATTGAGCTACATCCCCAACCCACAAGGACTGATTTTTTAAAAGTTATGGTGTGTGAAGTTTGATCTTAGTGGGTCACTTTCCCCCTGAGAAACACACACATTAATGGAAAGTCTGGAGGATGGAGTTGAAGCTGACAGCGGAGACAGAGGCTGTAGTCACTTCCAGAGCCATGGACTGTTTCTGGGGGGTGGTGGTGGTAATGTATGCATCTAACATCTTGTACACTACTTATTTGGTTAAAATGCGCGTGGTTCTTTCAGGAATTGTGATAGTGTAGACACACTTGTTTTGTGTTTGGGCATAGGAGAGGGTTGCTGTTCCCAACAATTCAGAGAAACATGTAGTTGTGGTTAAGCTCAGCAATTAGGAGGTAGAGGAAGAAAGATGGAGAGTGAGAGGCCAAGCTGGGCTGTACAACAAGACCCTACTCCAAAAAATCAAACCAGATGCTGGAGGGACAGTTCATTGGTTATGATCAAGCACAGCTCTTCCAGAGGACCTAGGCTCAGTCCCCAGTACCTACTTCGTGCAGCTCACAATCACTTATAACTCTAGCTCTAAGGCAGTGGTTCTCAACCTTCTTAATGCTGCTTGACACTTTGATACAGTTCCTCATGTTGTGGTGACCCCCACCACAAATAAAATGATTTAGTTGCTACTTCATAACTATAATTTTACTACTGTTATGAATCATATAGTAAATATCTGATATGAAACCTTCAAAGGAGTCTTGACCCACAGGTTGAGAACCACTGTTCCAGGGACTCTGGTGCCCTCTTCTGGCTCCCTCATGTATCTGCATTCACTTGTACATACTCATACATGGTTACACACACACATACACATCATTAAAAAAAAATTAAAAGCCCAACATGACAGAGACCTAATGGGTCTTCATGAAAAAAAAAAATCTATCCTTCTGATGTCAATGGAGATTGAGAGCCCAACATTGCCAGCTTCGGCAAGCATTAATGAAAGCCTAGGAACTGTAACCATAAGATTGGATTCGCCAGAAGAGCTGCCAGCTAAAGTCGTGCTGGGATCAAGAAAAATGGGCCTTGGCAGTGCGTGTTACTGGAGTTGTATCCATGCCAGTAGATGTACACACAATCCAGAAGAGAATTTGACATTGTTGCTGCCGCTGTTGCCGTTATAGCAATGGCGCCCACCACTGCTACTCTTTCTGGGATTACCATTTCATAATTGCTTACTACAGCTAGCACAATGGAGACCCTGGCAACAAAAGTAGCTACCACATTTAGTTAATCTTTCATTCTATTGGGCATGATAAATTTAATTCAGTAGTTATATACATCTCAATTGGCTTTGAAAATTATAAATTTATAAACTCAAGTTCCAGTAGCTTTTGGGATACTATCTTACAAGGACACCAACATACAGTATGGCTCGTTAAGGATGGGAATGGCCCAGTTGCCTTTAGCCTACTGGCTATGGGTGAGATAGGACCTCTGTTGGTCTTTTCTGTATCGAACACACAGATTGCAAGCCCAGTGCCTCTTTGAGATCTTTGGCAGCAATTAACTCTGCAGCTCACACATGAGTGAGCCCATATGATAATGAGTATTCAGAGACGGGTAATGTCTGGGGGGCACTCACCAACCTAAGACAGAGCACCTGTGTGGCCTGGGCAGGCGTCTCCATGACGGATAAGGTGACCTGCTGACGTCCCACGCAACCCAAGTCAGAAGCTCATTTTTTTAATAAAAGGGGGACCTGCAGGGCCCTGGCCCCCATTTTGGGCAACTGTTGCCTTGCTTGCGGACCTTGACCTTGATATTCTCCCTATGCTAATTCCCTGCCAGGTTCCACCCTCCTGAATGCTTAAGGGAAGTTCCTTGCCTGGTACCCTGAATAATGGGCGTTAACAGATTAGAAACAAGATTGTAAAACATCAGTAGCAAACTTCTGCCCTCCGGGGTCCTCCCATTGTGCTGTAAGCCTGTATTTAAGACCTCCTCCCCCCTTAAATAAATGACATTCAGCATTTAAAATTAATATATATATATTATATGTATATAATTGAATGAATACTGTGAATGTAATCTATGAATACCATAAATGTGATTAATATCATGAGTGTAAAAAAAAAAAAGAAGCCTAAACTAAGGCTGAGCGTTCATAACTAATAATAAAAAAATCAATATCTTTTTTAAAAGAAAAGAAATCAAACTAAATAACAACCAACCAATCAACTGTGAATGAGAACCCCAGGAAAAAAACTATTTAAATAGGCTGATCAACTGATTAAAAACTTCAATGACTATAGAAGATTTGGGAATGTTGCTTATCTGATAGCCTAATTTCATTTTTTCCTGGGCTTCTTTAGCCCCAAAGAATCATTCCTTGTCCACCTCTGTGGCATCCCTAATGTTCAGATAAACAGATAGACACCTTTAAAATGCATTAACTTAAGAAAACCTATCCTCTACTATTGGAAGCCTAAGAACACTGTCAGGTGACACGAGAAGCTTGTGGACGAGATGCCCTCATCCCCTGGGAACCGCCCACTTAATGCTTCCACCGGTGTATTTTAAATTTTATTTTTATTTCATGTGCATCGGTGTTTTGCTTGCATGTATGTCTATGTGAAGGCATCAGATTCCCTGAACTGGAGTTACAGACAACTGTGAGCTGCCTGTAGATGCTGGGAGTTGAACCCAGGTCCTCTGGAAGAGCAGCCAGTGCTCTTAACTGGTGAGCCATCTCTCCAGCCTCCACTGATGTATTTTTAAAATGCCTTGATTTATAACTTTCTTTGTTCTGTTACTATAAAAACTCCATGTGTGGCTGGAGAGATGACTTGGCAGGTGAGAGTACTGTCTGCTCTTCTGAGGACCGGAGTTCAATTCCCAACACTCACCTGGTGGCTCACAACCATCTATAACGGGATCCGATGCCCTCTTCTGCCGCGCAGATGTACATGCAGACAGAGTACTCATACATAAAATATATAAGTAAATAAGTCTTTAAAAAAAAAAAACAACTCCAAGAAACTGCCCTCATGTTGGAACACTGTGTTTGCAGAGACCTAAACGTGTTGCTGGGTCACAGTCATTCAAAATTGGCTCCAGAATAAACTCTCTCTTATTCCCTTTGAGGTGAAAGCTGAGTTTTTGCCTTGATACAACTAACCGACCAAGCAAACAGAAGCGTGTGTGTGGACGGCAGAGGATGTTGTGTGTGTCAACAGTCCAGGAGTTGGGGGAAGGTGGTTTATTGTGTTCCTTGCGAACACAACAGAGAAAGAGTGCTCCGACTTTGGCCTTTCTTCCTTGTGCTACCTGTGGTCCCGGGCTTCTTCATGTTGGATAAGCACGGTCCCACGGACCACACTCTAGCTCTGTGTGACAGTTTTTAGTCATGCCCAGGAGAATCATTTAGCTTCAAATACGGCAAGAACCGAGCGGCTGCTCTCTGTCTCAGCCTCTCCCTCACTCTCTTCCCTGAGTCAACCGAGTGAAGATTTGGTCCTAGGACACTGAAAGCCTGTGACTGTGCCAAGAAGAAGAGCATGGTGGAATGGCGGCCAAGGACAGGACCAAAACCCACTGCCAGGACCGTCATCCCCAGATGTGGTCCCCGGGCCCCTCTCCTCAGCAGGGCAGCCAGCCCTCCTTGGGGCACTTCTCCACTCTCCTATTCTCCTAACTCCCAGGAGCCAGACTGGGCATCCTGGAAGCAATCTGCTTGCTCCTTTCTGGGAGGCGGACAGTTATCTCTAGGGTGGGGACTGCTGGGGGAGTTCAGGGTTTGGGGTACAGGAGAGGGTTGGAAAGAGGGTCTCTTCAAGAGAAGTTCAACAAGGTGTGCATGCCAGAGCACGGGCCAGCACAGTTTGAGGACTCTCAGGCTGGCTGGGTTCAGGGCTAATCCTTTCCTGAAAGTTTGTTCCTATTTCTCTACAAAATACTCCTCCTGGCTGAGAGAGGGGGACCAGCTCTTGGTGGAGGCGGGAGGATCAGGAGTTTAAGGTTATCCTAGGCTACATAGTGAGGGGCCATCATGGTCTACATGAAGAAAAAAACCAAAAACCCACTATGAAGTGTTATTATATAAATTAAGTGGCAAATGTTGTCTTAGTTAGGGGTCCTGTTGCTGGGATAAACACTGTGACCAAAAGCAACTTGAGGAAGAAAGGCTTTATTTAACTTTTATATCCCGAATCACAGTCTATTGAGGGAAGTCAAGGCAGGGACTGAAGCAGAGACCAGTGAAGGCATGCTGCTTCCTGGCTTGCTCAGCCTGAGCTCTCGTACAACCCAGGACCACCTGCCCAGGGATGGCATCACCCGCAGTGAGCTGGGTCCTCCCACTTCAATCATTAATCAAGAAAGTGCCCCAAAGACTTCCCTACAAGCCAATCCACTGGGGGCATTTGCTCAGTTAAAATCCCTTCTTCCGATAGGTCTAGGTTTGTGTCAGGTTGACAGAAACCAATCAGTACAGATGTCACACGTTGATGACTATTTTTAAAGTGGTAGACGGTGCTTGTCTTCCTGGAAGACCCCATTTCTCACCCCCATTACTTGTCAGATGTCATGAAACTTGGTGCATTTTATTAGTTGCAGCGCTGGGTGGTGGAACACAGTACCGAAACGCGCTAAGTGAGCACTCTACAACAGAACCACACCCCAGGCATGATAATTCCAAAAGTCACTTTTCTGGGGGGACAAACTTTGTGGTGTGTGTGTGTGTGTCTGTCTGTCTGTGTAGATTAGAGGACAATCTTTGTCCTACTTTTGCTTGAGACAGGCAGAGCTAGCTGGCCCTTGAGGACCAAGGATATGCTTGTGGCCATTCCCCATGCTGCCATTGCTACCAAGTGTCTACCTTTGGAACTTGCTATGTAGACTAGGCTATCTCAAACTCACAGCATCTACCTGCCTCTGTCTCCCAAGTACTGGGATTAATCGTATGTGTCCATGTCTGGCTTGTGGCTGACAGCACGTGGGTCCTGGAGATTGAATTAGGTTCTCATGCTTGCAAAGAAACAGCAATCTCCCCATTTTTGTCCTTTTTTCAGGGGTGATAAAGTGAACAAACCTCAATATTACCATTTTTGTTTGCCTTTGTTTTCTGAGATAAGGTCTTCTGTAGCCCAGGCTAGCCTGGAATTCATTATGTAGCTGAGGATGGCCTTGGGTTTCTGATCCTTCTGCCTCCACCTCCCAAGATGGGCAACACCATACTAGCTTTCAAAATCATTTGTATGCCCTGTTTTTATAGTCAAATTTATGCATAATCACTCAACTCTTATTGTGTATTTATTTTGCAAAGCAAATCCCTCATTTATGTTAGTTCTACGACTGAGCTACACCCTTGACCCCTGAACTCATCTACACACACACACACACACACACACACACAATTAAAAAGTAATTTTTTAAAAAGAACAAACTGAACTGAAGGTATATCTCAGTTGCGTTTAGCAAGGCTTGCAATTGGGTCATAATCAGATAAATATTCCTACAATGAAAAGGAGATTAATTTACTTCAAGGGCCCTAAGGGAACAAGACTTTACAAACACTTTGCAATGGGGCTTCTGTATTCCCCAGTGGTAGAACGCTTGTCTAGCAAGTGTGAGACTGTAGGTTCAATCCCTAGCGCTGCAAACAAACAATACCCCCCAGCTCTTTGAAATCAAGAACCTTCATTTCAGGGGGACTAACTGAGAAGAAGGGAGTGGGGGGGGACAGGAGAAGGTGTGGGGTGTGCCAATGTGATCAAAGTTCATCGTATACTTGTATGGACATGTCATGATGAAACTCATCATGTATAACTGAAATATACTAATAAAAACAAAAGGCAAAAAGAACATTTATTTTACATGGTACTAATAGCCATGTATCCCTTGTTCTTTCTTTGCTCTGTTGGTCACATCTCGCGTTGATTTTATTAAAGAGAAAGTGTGTGTGTGTGTCTGTGTGTGTGTATTTGAACTGTAAATACACTCCTGAGGATAAACAAGCAACGTTTCCATCAGGGCCTCAGAGTACATAATAAACATATATCTCAGGTCTCTACTGAGTGGTAGTGAATGCATTTAGGAATCCAGGGAGCCCCGTGACTGAGGTGCTGTCAAACTCAGCAGCCTCTTCCTGGAGCCCCTCCCTTCAGTCCGACACCTCCATCCTGCCTGTTCCTACCAAGTCTTTCCACCAAGAGAAGGGTATCAGAGTGTATGCTCGCAATTTCGAACCTCTAACTTTTCTTTCAACCCCTTTGTGGAAGCCAGTAACGGCGAGGACCTGCTTCCTGCTAGCACTGAGGATTCAACAGAGACAAGGCAGCTGCCCGACTACTGCCCAAGGGATCGCTGGTGACTGACACAAAGTCAGCAGTGGAGGTGTGTAAGAAGTCTGCCGCCGTGGGCCTGTCACTGAGCATCCAGGATATGGAGACACGGTCCGGATCCAGGCTGCCCAGCCTGGTCTTAAGCATGCTAGCTCCTGGTAGAATTTGGACCACCAGCTGAAGGCTCATGGTTTTTGAGTGCTGGTGGTATGCCTCAGAGGGTTTCTTGCAATTCCCTTCTGTCTTGTCATATGCTTAAAAACAAGTCAAAAACTTCACAGCTTGTATAACTGGACCATTCGGGATTCATTTAAAATTTGGGACTAGTATAACTCCTTCATGCAATAAACTGTAAAGAGCCAAAAAAAAAAAATTGGACAGCATAAATTGGACTTGGTGAGTTAAAAAAGGAAAAGAAAAGGAGAACATGAAGTTGGGTGGGTAGGGAAGTGGGGGTGGATCCGGGAGGAGTTGGCAGAGGGAATGAATATTATCAAAATACATTGTATGAAATTCTCAAAGAATAAAAATGTCATTTTAAAAAAGAAAGAAAAGAAAAAGACTTAGGAAGCAAGTTCTAGGTCAGATCCAGGAGTGCCTAAGAGCACACAGTTCCTTTGTAGGCACCCCAAAGCTAGAGCAGTTCCTGATCAGGGGAGAATTCCCCTACTTAACACACACACACACACACACACACACACACACACACACACACACACACACACACAC